>UZAN01039945.1:66772-79671 GCA_900618425.1 Echinostoma caproni
TCATTGCTTTGGTAGTGGTGATTCGTCCCCAGCGTATTCTTGTATCGCCTGATGTACTGTCCAATGATATAGACTGTAGGTTAATGCCGTATTGTACCAGGTGAGATGTAGCGAAATCTGTCTTGGCATGCAATCGTGCAGTTTAGCCTCGTTGTTGTGCTCTCTTTTCAAGTTTATCTAGGAAAGTGAATGTTTTAATATGACCTAGGCTGAACTTGTGAGGTGTATTACATGTACCACATTCAAACCATTATGTCTTCAGTAAGGATATACAATAATCAACTCCATAGTTGATCGCAGAACGAGATTTCCTGAATAAAGCCTTCGAGTGCTATCCACCACATCATCACTTATCAAGGTTGATAACTTGAAGAGGGATAATTGAGGATAATGTTACCAATGGATGGAACTGGTAACAAGTTTACAATGATGCAATAAGTTATATTTTTACATACATAGTGAAGCAATCTGATCGGAACAAGGTGAGGCGGGGCAGATAATTGATACTCTTGGCTGTTTTCAGATTCCGGGATGATATTTTTATATAGCAGACCGTGATTAGGACGAATAAATTACTTGTAAGTATTTTGCTTTGTTCTGCATGTTCAGAATGATTAGATTCCCTGCAGGAAGATTGCAGTTTGAATGAACCATAGCTTTTTCTGGGACTCAATCCGTGAATGACTTGTTTCAGAGCCAACATTCCGGCCCAAAGTTACGTAGCTGATGGCTGCGGGAACATAATGCCATATTTGGATTTGCTCTTGTTTTTTTTTACATTGTACAAGTAATACAAATAACACAAAATGATTAAGTGTGTGTGAATAGGGCGTATATGGTCAGATGTAGTATGATCAAACTGAGTACTTGCCTTCCCCAACCGTTCCCTTAGCTTGGTTTCTGTTACGATCTGCTACTCCGACTGAAGAGACTAGTATGATGCGATATATAATTGCGGATGATCATCACATTCGTGTAAAATAACTCTCAATAGAGAAATAAATATATTTCAGTTTTCGTTGTTCTACCTTTGCATCAATAGCCATCGGTAAGGAGCATGTCTTTCAAACTTTATCTCCTACTGCAATGTTCTTAATTTCCTTGTGTCAATATTAGAGTAGGCTCTGTTTTGGTTATCTGCATAAAACGTTAGTCTTTCAGGAGGCACTGCTCCAACTATTGAAAAAAAATTGTATAATGTCATTGAACAGTTTTGTAGAATATACGCTCACATGGTTAATTTTCTGCTCATATTCCATTCCAAGTCATTTAAAAGAGAATTTACAGAGTTAGACGAATTACCAAGCATCCTGTACTGATCATTTTGACCTTAGTTTTCGATTCGAACCGTCATTCACGTTCAATCATCTTCATTTTATTCGCTCATTTGTCCGTGAGCCTCATTTTGCTTGGCTTCTTTGTTCTATCCTTTCCGATGTCGCTTGACGGCATACTAAGATAACGCTTGCTTATAACCACGCAAATATCATAAGCACCATAGATGCAAAGCAAAGTTTTAATTAGCTACAAGCAGATATCTCGGACACGCACATTTACTAGATTAAATTTGATGTCTACGTATTGTTTTCTGTCAGTATTATCCCCCATACTGATTTCGATTCCTGCACTCCCACGATCGTTGGTTCAATCGTTATTCAAATTGAATGATTCATGCCCACAACTATCCAAAAACATTTGTGCTTTACCGTATCGAGCAAAAACATGGTGTTTCTCTCTGACAGATCCCACATATACGTATTACGGTAAACGTGCTTATTTGTCAGGACTCAATATTCAACTTTTGTCCAAAATGAATAACTTCAGTTTGATCATGAGCTATCACATAACTTTTTGATGGCTGGAAGCATTACTTCACTCGTTAGAACAGTATGCAATAGAGAACGAATTCCGGTTTTGATGATTATCACGTGTGAATCACGTGAGAATTTTGAAGTGTACGATATAAATGTTTTGCACGTCGGGTATCACTCGATTAAAACAACAACCTCAGGGAGCAAACGAGTTAGTGTCTTTTGTTGCATTCGAAGAATGATCTCTTAGGGTTCAAATCAGAGTGCAAGTTGCACAGTCATCAATGAATTCTTGTAATCAGATTTTGAATGCATGTTTCGACGGAAACTTGAATCAGGGAAATGTATGCTTCCATTTTTCACGGGAATATCAAAGGATTTCAAAGGATAATGTGTCGCGTATATGGTAAATGAAGAGTGAACTGAAAAAATAGGAAGAACTGGACAGCTGTTTCGATCTGGTTGGGTCCGATCAGCAGTGCGAATCCATCGACCTCAGTGGGAGGTTGAACCCGTGGCCCACAACAAGCTTGCAACGATGAATTGGGCTATATCGTTTAAATGGAGAATGAAAAAAGGTCTAATCAGCCCCTAGTGGCCGCGTGTAGGATGTTTGCGTTATGGCTTTGAGGTCCCGAGTTCGATCCCCCATTGGGGTCGTGGATTTGCACTGCTGATGAGACCCAACCACGTTGAAATAGCTATCCCCAGGGCTTCCTAGCTTTTCAGTTTACGCTTTATTTGCTTTATACATGACGAATTCCGCTTTGAAACCAATTCAGATCCTCCATTACTCAAATGAAAAAAATCAGATGATGTTTCTCAAACGTTCTATCTCGGGCACAGTAACAATGCAACAGGAAACACAGAAAGGACATTTACTATTTGCACAAATTTATATTCTGTCATAGCTGTTTGATTTGCGGCATAATGTTTCAGGTGATTCAGTTCGTACAGTTTGATTGTGTTTGGGTCGGGTCCTAACGAGTCTGGACTATCACGAAAAGAGCCAATGGACAGAGTACTGCAACAACAACAGCGATGACAATAACAATTGTGACGAACAGGTGCACGCATCATACTATGGTCTGAAACTTCTAACTGCGATTTCGATCACCGTCAATTAATGTTGCGAGCATCAGATTTCACAATGAACTGCCATGCAGGCAGAGCAAACGAAGGAAGCGCAAACTGAAAAGCTCTAAAGTATCATTCAACCACTCAACACCGATAACGTTTAAAATTCGTCGCGTTTGTCCGATTGTTTCCGGTTTTGCGCGCCACCTCTGATTGATCCCGAAATAAAATAGTGCGGGGATAAGCGAGGACCGATATGCGAAACAAGCTCACAAACATGTCGTATATATTTAAAATGATAAATGCTCGAATCAGCTGCCCACTGGCCGAGCGGGTAGTTTACTTGCGTTCGATCCCCAGTTGGGTCGATGGAATCGCACTGCTGATGAGATCCAACTAGATCGAAACAGCTATCCAATGCTTCCCAGCTATTCAACTCACGTCTCATTTACACGACGAATTCGTCATACAAATTGAAATACCTTAAAACAAAGCAAGTTTGCATAACCAATGGCTGAACTGCCGCTCAGCAGGAACTGGACGGGGTTAACCGTTTCGGTACCAAATGTGTCACATTATGCAGCAAACATCCTCCATTTCATCTCCTTTCTGTTTAAGTTTTGTCTCTCACTTCAAGTTTAAACATAATGTCTTTTAGAACAAACAAATTTCATTGAATGTTTCATTGATTCCATGAAAATAACCTTGGTCACCATTGAATAAATGTGCTAATAAAATGATGATGACCACGATCAGTCTTGAACGTGAGAATAATTGATCTGATTTTACCTTAGTAATTATTGTATATATTATATATGTGTCATATATTTCGCTTAGACAGATTAACCCCCATTGGTCCTCGTGTACTATTCCCCTGCGTATCTAAGCCGCCGTCATTCACCAGGACTCGCGTGTGAAATGTATCGGCCACTGGGAGATTTGGGATCAAATTAATATCTCCAAAAATCTCAACCGATAGGTGCTTTCCGCATTTTGAAAACAATAACAATACTGAGGAGCGGTTTATAATAGCAAACGAAACCCCACAGTGCAGTTTCTTCAATGTGTATGCATCTGTTGTGAACAAAGAACGGGTGTTTTACGTCAGCCAAAAAAAAACAGATGTTTCTTTCCGGCCCATAAAGTTTACCGGAACAGAATAATCGTTATCAGGGTTTCTAATCAGTTGTCCGCTTATCGAAACAATTTTCCCCTCAACGCATGCACACGCATTCACATGGACTGGTCACAGACGATTTCCTTAATCGGGATTTGAAGCAACTGATTTCGGGTGGCGGCGGCGCCCCGGGGGGTGGGGGGAGAGGGGTGGCTTTCACGAAAAGGGACAATGAACAGATGGAGAAGTGCCAACTATCGGAAATATTTTCATTCACTGAATCCATAACGTGGACTGTGCAGTCCGTCGATTTCTTGACAAACGCTTAACAAACACCGGTGTTTTCTATGGCAAGATAGACGCGATCAACGCGGGATAAACTGCCACTACCATTTTTGGTTGAATGACCTTTCGTATGCATCTAGTGACTTGAGTTTTTGCTCCGAAAGATGCGCAACAGGATTTTCTGATTCACATGTGCGCAAGTCGCGATGACGCTAATTCCGCATCTCCGCTGTGCTCATGATTGTGTGTGAGAATAACAAAACGATTTTTCACTGTGCACAAATCCGAGGACATGAGGAGACATGAAGCACTGGAGTTTGGGGATACAAGTGCATTCAGAACCTATACATTCGAACACTTCTGAGGATAAACTGTCGACAATTTTGAGTAAGTCAGGATTAGTTAACCTTATTTAACGCCAAAAATGTCTGAAAGTAACTCAAGGTTTTGTTTTTTTGTCCAAATGCCCAGTATTGCATTCATATCACTGAAATTCGTGAAATTCGTGGCCAGTTTCGAATCTGATTTTAATTAAAAGAAAAAAAAACTGTAAAAATCAATCGTCCTCAGTCGAAAGTAAAACTGACTGTGGTGCGGAAAATATCCAAGTAGGGATTTAAAAATTTGATATGATGGATTGCTGTTTATGACTACAAAACAACACGCAGTTCCGTAATCGGACTGTGAACCATATATATATCTCAGCAACTACTGCCTGTGTTGTGTCTATGGGTAACATATAAATAAAGCTACAGTTGAGGCAGAGTAACCAGATTTGAACAGCAAACGCCAAATTGTCAACCCCGGTTTGTTGAAGTTGTGCAAGCTTTTCTCTGCGAGGTGAAATGTGATGCAGTGTGAAACCAATTGGAAGACCAGAGGTTTGCAAACACGAAAGTGAATGTTGTAAACAGGAGTGGGCCACCAAATGCAAATAGGATAAATACACACGAAACGCACGAGTGATTCAAGACTCGGAAGTTTGGTACCATGGATCAATGACAACAAAATCAGGTGTGGTAGAGAATAATCTGAGACAAGCAACTACCGGTTACCTTACGATGAAGAAGGGTCAGAGTGTACGTGCAATCGAGAAGAGATATGCATAAAATCATAGGGTACAGCAATACGAAATGATCAGTTTGTAGAGTGATGCACAGCTTTTTGGATAGGAAACTAAATCTTCAAAAGAATAAATCTGGAGCAGTTGTGTGAAACTCGAGGGTTTTACAACCAGTGGTAGTAGTGGTTCAGTGATAAGGGATATTGACTTGTCTCTCCGTACTGCTTGCATTCTTATCCCGCTCCAGCCGTCTAACATTGTCCTCTTTTTTGTGTGGTGTGTGGCAGCTCCTCTGATGGATCGCTTCCCTCTTGCTGAGAGTTTTTTATATCATAAAATATAGGTATTCAACGAAAGGAAGTAAAAAGCTAGGACTACAGGGAGAATCGGTTAACCAGAGGACGACCACTTGCAGAGGCAAAACGTGTGAAAGTAAGGTAACTATGGCCAGGTTTGAATACACAACTTCCGAGGCTATTTGATGTAACAGATGCAACACAATTAATGCTCGCCTGTTAAGAAAGGTCACTATAATCGCTCTGGCATTTTGGTAGAATTAGGGGAAAAATGTCTTGTGTGGAGCTTCACTCTACAGTAATTTACGCATGCAGCTACACCATACTTGACGTTTCAAACCAAACAAAAGAGTGGCCAATAAGATCGTTTTCAGAGATTCGTATTCATGCCAATACATCTCACTGTATGTTACTACTTGGGAATAAACTCATCTAAAAAAAAATAAAAAAGGATCACATCACAGGTTATCAGAAACGATTTCATCATGCGACCGGAAATCAGGTTGACCACGACCATATTATTGTTTGTCTACCACCCATCTGATCATCGAGATAACTCGTGATACGGTGTGTGTGCGAGGGGTGGCCAGGGAGTCTTTAGCACTTTCACAATATTTTCCGGTATACATAGAGGGTTGTTGTGCAGACGACGGCCCACCGCTTCTGGTGAGGCCAGTATCCGACAGCGACCTTGCTTCGGTAGTCACCAACGAGCACTCATGCAGGGGGCGGAAAGCCTCGGCCACATTCGTGGGCGATTATCGAGACCGGTTCGCTCCATAGTAATTCATCCATGCATTTATACCATGCCTGAGGTTGTCAATGCTAGATGTGTCACTATTTCCCAGAAACGGACTTAGGTGACTCGTTCAAATCACATGTCACCAACCAGTTGATCCGCGGTAATTTAAACCTGACGTTTTGGTAGCCAGGTTTAAAACAAATAGACTGACCGATAAAAGACTCGTAACAGCACCCGATCTTTGGAAATGTAGGTGCTAACGCGCGTATGCCCCGTACCAATGTACCAGTCCGGAATGATGTTCTATCAGCTTAACATGAAGTAAGCGTTCTTCAAGTTTATGATCAGTCCTGAAAAGGAACTGCGATCATATACTGAACCCATTTCTCATTCTTCTGAAAGCGCTTTTCTGTAGCATTCCGAAAGTTCCGAAGAATGAATTTTCCATATCTCGATCAGGTTCCGATCCAACCGTATCTTTTTACAAGCAAAAATGATCGGCCATATCATATAATTTTGAACAACCTTTGAAGTAAGAATTAAGTTTAAAAATACCACAGAGCATACTTTTTCAATTACGATAATACTGAAATAATGGCGTTAAAAACGAATCAAAGCACATTCAAAATAATACGGTGTTCAGAGCATTTTCCTACACCAATTCGTTGGTACACATATTTGATAAATTAACCCACGTTGGTTCCTGATTCTTTCTAATAGAGGTTGATTTTTACGTTGGTCATGTGGAACACCAGTGAAATCTTGACATAGTGTTTAACTCTACTCAATAAGTTATTTATTTTTGATGATATATATATATATATATACTGAACTAGTCCCTTTAAAGAGGAAAGCAGTTTGAGAAATTGTGACAGTCGCATACAAGTTCTGATAGGTCTACGATTATCAAACCCCTTCAACCCTTGCTATTTGTGTTTATCCATTTAAGCATTTGTATTTGTATTCGGCATGTATGTGTTTATGCATATGATACACAAGTCCGGAATAGCTACTGTCAATCCAGGATTCCATCCAAACTGTCAATTTGTCACTTCTAGATGGAGTGTGCAGTGGACGTTTGACCACGGACATATGCAGACACACTGCTTTTAGTCCTACGAATACCGGATATGAAACCATACAATGTATTTCGCACAATCGACCGCCCAATAAGTTCTCTCTGACCAGGGAATCCGTTGAATGTGCTAACCCAATCCGAATACTGCTATTCGATACAGGTGCTCAAGGTATGCACCTTCAATCAGAGACCAGACTGTATAAGATACAACACAAACATATTTCAGAGCATACTTTGATAGAATCCTAACAGAACCCTAATTCCAGCTAATTTGATTCAACATAAAGACGCATTAGAGACGCAGTTTTTTTATCTCAATCGGAGTTATTGTTTCATCTTTGGTTCAATTATTTTCATCTCTTTGGTTGTCCGCAGAAAACAGATTTGTCATTTCCCAATGAACGTGTACTAATTCGTTGTCTTATTGACTGATAGAATGTGGTCCATATATGTGATTTGAAATAACCCCTATAAGCTCAGCAACTGTCCGACAGAAATGTGTGCGTTTATGTTGAGAACAAAAAGGTTGAGGTTGCTGTGTCACTCAGTGATGGATGGAAAACATACCGGGTTGAAACATGTGTGAATCGTAACACTATTCAATCCAGGTTGTGTGAATGCATTCAGAAGTATGCCGCTAACTTGACATTGTTCTAGGACCGGATGTACTGTGCTGAGAGCGAAAACCAGTGTGTCTTGGATTACCCCATGCGGAACAGTACATGCCTATCGGGGAATTTGTTTCGGATTATAATACGTAAAGATGAGGTGAAACGATCACAATGATGATTACGACGTAGCATGCTTGAGTTTTGATTGAGTTCAATAGTAACAGCGATAATAGACAGACTATCATGACGACGAGGACGAGGACGTTGACCACCAGCACCACCATCTCCTCCCACTTTGTTTTCAAGTCTGCTTCTTCTTTCCGGTTGCATTTTAGACTCATAAAGGAGGAAAATATTAGAACGGTTCAAAATGGTTCATCATGTGAAAGGTGAGTTGGCGTAGGATGGAACAGTTTGGCGCTCAATCAAAATCTTTCGCAGCCCATATGTGAATTAGTATTGAGAATGAAGTTGCCTCCACCAAGTCTACCAGAACAGTAAATATTCAACCGGAGCCATACTAGATCAAATGAAATCTTGAGGAATGACGACTGAATGCTCACGTTACAAGTACCATCTTACGGTCAAATAATATGAAACCGAGTGTGGTGAACCCAACCTGCAAGACGACGCATACCCTGGAGCGACACGTTACAGTTTTAGGACAACTATGACGGTTGACCTCAGAAAAGCGCAGTGTACACCACCTTCTGGACTACATGCCATAGGTCGATTGTGCCAGCCAATCGGAAACAATGTGGTCCAGACAGAAGCTAAGCAACGCCAGGAATACTAGAATACGATTGGCAGAGACCCGGATGACTAATGAGTTTGTTTTGTGCATATCATTAAATCCCCGTATTTCTTCGCGTCTCGGTTACGTGGGATATTGCAGGCAAGTACCAGTGTGGTTCAGTGTCTACTCCTTGGTCAACCAACGCACTGACTTTGTCACCTCGGCGTCATCAAGTTCATACATTGATGAAGTTTAAACTGATTATACCCGGAGTGGGATGGGGTGGGGATTTGTCAACGTATCCGATGCCAACTCAAACAAGGTGTAGTTCTTTACGAATACAAGCAGATTCCCGATTATCCAACTAGTGCACACATTTACTATCTTTACCTTCGGGAGACATTTTCTGAAAGCGCAGTCTTCTCAACAGTATAACGAGAAAAATGTTTACACACTTGTAGAAGCGCAATAGTCCTAATTTTCCGGATGATGTTTTTAACAAAAACAGAACACCCTTGATGCGCACCACCAACACCACCACCAACAACAAGTAGCAAATTGTGCACAGATCCGTTGACTATAGTGTTATGAATCAAAATTATGCATTTCTTTATCACGTTGTTCACTTTCATTTCATAGCGAACCGTCATCATGCACGATTTTGTCGTCGCTAAAAGAATAGACACTGTCGTGCTGTTGTTGGGTCGGTGTTGTACAAAATAGTGCCAGTCCGTGTAGTTTCCCTCCAAGAATGTGCCTTCGGGCAATTTCATTCCATCACATCCTCCTTTCTTTAAATAAAAGGTTTGCGCCCAACGTGACCTCTTGTTCACATGGTAGTCTGTGTTGAATACTCAATCTCAATAGAACATCATCAACCGGTATTCGTTCATCGCTTAGAAAACTCTCATATATCCCTAGGCTCAAATTTATTACGTATTTGCACACTGTTTCATTATTCAAAGCTGGTTTTTGAGCTCAGTTGGCATGAATTTGATCAATATGTGAACGACTGTTTCCTTCACCGAAAACAAAAGGCGTGTCCCGTGAGCCAATACACGGATCACGGGTCAGCTTCTATATCAAACCGTTTTGTCGTCAAAGCGTGCGCCTTTTCTGGCTGCCCGAAATGATCATTAGTCATTGCTTTGCTTGGATGGGGATAACAAAAGACCCGGTTCATTGAATGCTTACGGAATAGACCTTTCCGTAGGGTTGATGGGCTGGCTGCAAACCGGCACTGTGACTCTCGACTAGCGCTAACCGATTAAGCAGGACGATCGCCAAATCAAAGTGAGCGTTCACTCTTAACACACGCTCAAATGCTCCGCTTGTTTGGGGGATAATGACACATGATTTGAAAAGATCCGGGAAATTGGCATGTGACTGTTTTCCAAATCCTGAATGACATGAATTTACTCGCCTTGTTGTCATCATCATGACTCCTCATGAGTCTGAATAATTCCTGTCGCGAGATAACCATGACTTTGGTAACGAATTTCGCAAAGCGTTTGCTCGCCTGTCTAACGAAAAGTATTGGCTGTCACACACAAGCAAATATAGACCATGCACATGTCATAAAAGTTCTCACATTCTAGAGTTTTTCGCCTTCCTGTTTACAACTAAGTCGAATATCCTCGGGTCAGTAAGACCAAGGGAGCAGTGAGAGGCAATCAGACATTAACTGACACGTTTTAACTCAGTCTATAGGTGTGAAAAGAGTGATCTTCTCACGAGGTTGACCATTTGATCGATTGTGCATGATTTGAGGATACAGTTTTAGTGAGAACCAGGTTGGCGGCAATATTTTTTGAGAGGTATAGGTTTACTGCTTTACGGTTACTTATTGAATCTGAATGCCTATTTAGGGGTTTTTGATTCCATCTTCTTCGAATTTATCAAGGTATCAGATTCAGTATTATTTGATACTTGTGTTCACTTATTTATTACCCAAGTTAGGTGTTTTTAAATTTTCAAATAAATACTCATTTTAAAAATATCTGAGGGGTTGTTGTAAAGATTTGGGTGACATCACTGGTGCAAAACGTGTGAGTGATACGGTTGACTTTTTCTACAAGATGGCGAACATATGAAACGTACACACCGGTTTTCCATCAGAATATTTGTATGTGAATCCTGTGAATGATTTCCGCTGCATTTTGGTTATGGAAACTCCTCCAGATAATTCCGAAATCGTTAGATGAACAATTCTTGAGTAGTTACTTTGCAGTAGACTATGAAAAATCAGATAATCATTGAATTTAATTCTTATCTGAANAATTTTTATTATGGGTAAATCACAAAGATGATGCTTATTCAATCCCATAGGGTCTATACACACTGGGTTCGGTTGGTAGTAGAACTGAATACCAAATAGTGAAGCTCGCTCACGGGTACTGAATAGTTAGGTGGTTCAGTGCTTCATCCAGTCGTGACTTGAATGAATCGATGCTTGCTTGGGGCACAAACAACTAGAGGTGGAAGAGAGTTCCAGGTGTTACAAACACTGAGGCTGAAATAATGAAGCATGTAGTCGAGTTGGCTCTTTTGGAACAGAAGTTTAAACGGATGTCCTCGGAGGTGACGATTCCTGGATAGCCTTAGTCGAGTACTACATGGGTGATTAGGTTGATGTAGTATTTGATATACGAGGATAATGTCTACCCGTATTCAATGGTATTCAGACGAATAGAGTCCGAGAATTTGCAGCCTTTCACCCTAGGTCGTAGGTTGTAACCCTTTGACCATTTTGGTTGCTGTTCTTTGCGGACGTTCCAGTGCTTTTGGTCGCGAATGAGCCATGGATTCTAAGCCTGTATAGTATACTCAATGTGTGTTCTAATGTATGCTGATAATAAACGGGGCAATAAGTCTGTTTTGAATGATCCAAAAACACGTTTTTATCAATCCAACGTGTTTTATAGCTTTTGAAAACGCTCTTGTGCAATGTGCGGAACATCCTAGGTCCTCACGAACGATAACTCCCAGGTCCTTTTCGTTTGAAGAACGCGGCAATGGCTGAGTTCGAAGTAAGTACGGAAAGTGACCCCTGTGGCGCAGTGATACAACGTTGAATTCAATATTATTAATGATGGACCATCGATAAGCTGCGTCGAGAGTTTCCTGCAAGGTTTCATAATCTTCAAAATATTTCACCGTCCTCCACGTTTTGGCGTCATCAGCAAATAATAATGCCTTTTCTCCAAGGACATCTGGTAAGTCGTTTATGAATGCTAGGAAAAGATACGGACCGAGTACGGATCCTTGTGGAACTCCACAAACAGCCTCAATCGGTCCCGATAGAGAACCATTAACTCTAACCGACACTGTACATTGTTGAAGAAGCTCCTCAATCCAGTCCAGTAGCGGTCCTCGAATACCGTATTTATGGAGTTTTCGCAACAATATATGGTGGTTAGCCCTGTCAAAAGATTTGGAGAGGTCTAATTAGACCACCTCCACTGCCTCTCCTGCGTCGATTGATCTTGACCATTCATCTCGTGCAAGTAGCAGGTTTGTGGTGCGTGAGCGTTTCCTTCGAAACCCGTGTTGGGCCAGCGAAAGGCTGTTCTGCTTCTCAAAATGATCCATCAGAGAATCAGAAACAATCGATTCCATTACATTTGACAGAACACGAAAAAGTGTAACTGGATGGTCGTATGCAGGATCACTTCTACAGCCACTTTTTGTAAATAGGCGAAATGATGCCATTTTTTGCAGGATTGAGGGATATTCGTCCTGTCGAACATTCTTTGGTACAAATGGGCAATTATTTCAGATATGTAATTTGCCAAGGACGTCAGGGTTTGTGGCCGGACGTTGTCTTCCCCTGGAAATGAATTCCGGTGCAGCGCCAATAGTTTGTTTTTAACCGTTTCCGATTGGAACCTGACGGTGGTCAGTTGGGGGTATGGAAACTTGATAGAAGGTGTGAAAGCTGTAATCCGCCTTTGTTACCTGCAGTGAACACTTCGTAGAACTGAACTTTTAGGAATTCGGCTGCTTCAGCAGTAGTAGTGGAAACGTGTCCTGCATGTTTTAGTGCCGGTATTCCATATTTCAATTGTCTGGTAGCATTTATAT
>UZAN01039945.1:85309-101042 GCA_900618425.1 Echinostoma caproni
GTTTTGGTTCTAGCAGAATGAAACACCATGATCTACATTGAGCTGCGTGAACCTGGGAAACACGTCCCATTCCGGGAAAAGTTTTCCCGAGTAGAACTGTACAATGGTTGCATAAAACTCTCAGTTCCCAAGAATTTCTTCGAGGTACCAGGGTTCGAATTCATTTGAATTTAAAGTGAACGATTTGTAATATCAATTTAGAAGTACTCAACGTGCGTTTTAATTTCTCCTTTCTCCTTTTCCAGATTTCAATCCATGCGTGATCATGTCTGGCGTGCAAGCCTCAGTACAACAAGAGGAACCGTATCCTATAACATTGCGGGGCATAATTTGGTTTTTAAAGACAACTCCAGCAGAAATAAAACTTGCCAGGGCGTTTTCAAACCAGAAGTTTGAAGATAAAGTCGGGTTTGGCGCATTGCGTCAATGGAAGTCAGAATTTGATTTGGTATTTTGACCTACTACTCATAAGTAGATAACTTCTTTCCTTATATCTCGATACACTTTGGCCTCGTGTATTATTCGGGACATTGTATATTCTCATTCATTCTTATAATTCATGCCCTCTAAGAACGGTAGATACGATGCGAATAAATTCCATTGTTGATGATTTCTTTTTAAGAAGTTCTAACCATCCTTGGACTGCAAGTCAGTATTGTGAAGTTTATAATGTTAATAACAGCGAAGTCGGTAAAGAATTATATTCACCGACGTTTAATTATAGCATTCACAATACAACAACACATGGCGCATCGATTTTTCTATACACTCCTAAGTCAATAAAAATTAAAGTTGTATTGTTTGTTTAATAATTCAAAAGAATGAATACACCAAAAGAAAACATATTAGAAGGTTGTTTAACGCAGAATACTTTGACTAAAATGTACTGATTCTAATTCAAATTTATGTACCTCATGTATCTGTGCTAAATTGCCACAATTAACCTTAACAAAAACACTTGTAGAGGATTTGTACCTTCATTGGATGATTGTCCGGTAAGTCAATTATTGACTCTGTGTGGTTGTATCAACATACCTGCTTCGCCTATTAAATGATAATCGTTGATAAGTTGGTCAATATTCTAAGTTAGCTAACGTATCTCACCATCGATAATGGATGAGGTCCTTTTTAGAAACTCATCCCATGTCAACTTCCAATTCACAACCAGTCTGTACTCTCCCACTAGGGGAATATATATATAATGAAATATTTACATCATCGAATACTGTTTTCATAATCCAAAAAATATTCTGATGCACGAATAACAATTATGTATGTGTAATGTATTTTGGAATGAATTCTTTTGGATTAGTCATTCTCAAGCTACTACATTAATATACAATCACAAGATGGAAACAAAACTCATGATTCATAAATAAAGCCATTGAACTGAAAATATTCTATTCATCCTATCTGGCCATTGCACAGAAAGTTAAGGATCGACTGCCATTGTCAACCATTTCTACGTGTGTCTATCAGTTCACATGCTCCTGTGGAGCCGGCTACATTGGTTGTACCAGTCGGCAGTTGACTAAACGGATTAAAGAGCATCAGCCGGGCTGGTTGAAAAAAGGACTATCAAAAGCCATTCGTACCTCAATTGTGGAGCATCTGAACAACACGGGGCCAACGGTAGATGTCGAAAGGTCATTGAAGTTCATCTACAGAACCCCGATGAATCTGCTCAAACACCTGCGCCAGATCAGGCTTTGTACGGCCGAGGCGGTGACTATTCGTATCCACCACCCCTAACTGTGCAAACAAAAGCGGATTGTTCACATATGGAGTATGCGATGGCCCGACGATATGAAGTAATTGACCAGTTGCCAGTTCGTGATCATATATTTATGTAGAAGCTTGAGAATCAGTAATTGAAAAGAATTTTCCCTTTTCAGTTGTATTTTTATTGATCAATGGGGATATTTCAAGGAATTTTGCACTGCCTTATAAGTTAAATTTTGGAAAATACATAGTCTTGTTTGCATTACAAATGATGAAATTTCTTGATCGATTTTGATTTGCCCGGTTTTGATTTTTTCTAAAGTGGATACAAATGTGCAAAATCATTTTATCCGAATGGAAACATACGTAGGATAATTGTTCAGCAATGGTAGGATCCGAACACACAAGCTTCGACTTGCTTTGTTATCAGACTATATTGCTTTGGTACAGTCTTCTGGTGAGTGTCAGCAAATGTAATTGACAGTTCCAACAAATTTGCGTGTTTGATTTCATGATTCTAGGATTTAATGCGGTCTGCTTTTGACAAAAGCAAGAATTTCGCTAAACTAATTTGCTTCAGAGCCTGTGAGCAGGACGACGTCTCACAGTGTCTGATAGAAAATTGGCCCATAGGTACGACGAGATGAACGGTAAAATCCAAACTCAAACTACGTTCCGATTATCGGATTTAGACAGCTTAGTATTGGATCTCAGTAATGGATCTTTCAATTATAATTTTACTCTTTGGCTTAGAAGCCTCAAATTTGATGAATTATTTTGTGACTCATGAAAGACACTTGATTACTCTTTATTGTTGGGGCTCAACAACAAGGCTCATTGTTCGTGTTTCCCCCATCCGTACTCGAACCACGAACCTTCAGCTTGGGACCATGCGAATTCGTTGATCACAGAGTTTGTGTATTTCTCCCCCACCCTCTGCGGAGGCATCAAAGAGGTACGTATTGCGGACCAGTCCCCAAATGAGACAAAAGAGCTGTGCACTAAGATCCACTGGCTTTCACGCACACTATACAGATTCCGATATCTATGTGTTCGCGTGGACAAAATCTGATCGAATTGAAGTTCCCTTGATGTAACGCTGTCTCCTCGCAGATAGGTAAACCAACACGGGTGAAATAATAGATTATGGTCAAACTGACAAACTGACAAGACTGTTAGGGCAAACTGTAGTGGAGTTGTATTCATTCATTCACTTTGGCCGCAGTACAATCCTGTGAATTCGCCTGCCATTCATTCACATTGCAGTACATAAAACTTGACGGTGAGCACTTGACCATGGAACAGTTAGTCGCACTGGGAGATGGCAAATATCGAATCGAGGTGAGTTTGTTCGAAAACAAAGCAAATGATTTCTGTTCGTCTGGTTGTATTTTGTAAACTTCAAATTAGTTTTGAATGTTTAAAAGAGTTGAAAAGTACCATTGTTCTTATTAAATTTCTCGGTCTAGTGGTCAAAACCATCTTTTAGATAAGCTCAGATCGTGTATTCGTGTTTGTGGCGCATAAACTGACTGGGACATGGATGTATATTGGATTGCTTTTTTCTAATACACATCGCTACTTGGTCAAAAGTAGAACAGATAAACTTAGCAGTCACATGGGACGTACTAAACCATAAAACATCCCATTAATATAGACATAAAAATAAGATGGACATCAGATAAGCTGTCTAGTTTTCATTCTTAGGGAGATTACCGTCACAACGAATGCCCTCAGTGGCAATACACCACTAAAGAATTTATCTAGGAACAACCGGTAAGTAAACGACGGGCAAGTCCATGGGTAGAGTATAACCTTTGAACTGGGTTTTCAAACTGCGAATTCCACTATGTAAGCGGTTGCTATCGGGTTCATCCAACACTCTATACTGAACACTCTATACCCAACACTATTTTTCGCGAGACACAGTAATGAAATCGCGAAAAACAACATACAATAGGCCAGTCCTCCCATTGTTTGCTTATATAGAAAGGTAGAGGAAAACGCATTGACGAGGTCAATCGAGCCCAGTTTGATACGATAACCACAGAGAATCCAGACAACTTGTCCAATATTGATATCTCCGAATTTTTATACACAGTTACCCTTTCTCGCCATTTTCACCTCTTAATAGATATGCGTGTATCTCAAAGGAGTGTTGGTTTGCAGAAAATTTGTTATCGATGAATTTTCTACAAATAACTGTCGGAAGAACGCACAGATTAGGTAAATCATTTCATCAGTATGAGCAGTCACCGCAGTAAACACTTGGGTAAATTCGTAGACAGCAAGAAAGGCTGACGAAAACAGGGAGCGCAGATACCGCATTCATTCGGATTGTGACCAAACCACTTAATCCAGTAGACAAGATCTTCTACCAGGACGGAAAGTTCGCCAGTGAATTCTGATTGGCTGAAACAAGTGATCATGTCATCAATAACTGAATGGACGATACAAAGAAGCGAATTGGCTGATCTCTGTCAAGCCCACAATAAAACAAAAACATGAATACGAATCCTTAAGATGGCCAGAAAGTCAACTTCGTTTAAGAGAGACGAACAGGAAATGCATCACTATGGACAACACAGAGCACAGGGTCTAATTGTACACGCATCCTTTAAAGCATTCTGATATGATAAGCGCTGTAAATGATAAAGCCGCTGCTGTTGGTTTGCTGCCACATTCTTCATTGTCTCCAGCTAACCAGGCACAGAATCGTTCAAGTCAGGTTGTTTTGAAGATTGAAATTCTAATTGCAAAATGAGAAACTTTCACTAGCCTCTGCAGATCGCGTGGATGATTTAAATGTGAAAAGATGAGGAACGAAGTTGTGGCCGAAGTGTTCAGCTGGTAGAGTGTGTAGTGTGCCAAAGTGTAGTTCGAGTCCACAAGCGTGTTATAGAACAGGTTATTGAACTTTTGACACTGTGAATAGTTGGAGGTACATTTGGAGCCAAGTTTTTCTGTTTTTTCTCACCTAGTCTGCCCGTTGTTTTCTGACTTTAGCGTTAATTTCTCAAATCTGGAGGAGCAACCAGAAACTAGAACCTACGCCGAGGATCACGGCTAAGCATACAGTATACGCACCTTGAGCAGAGAAACCGACACATTTAAATTTAGTATGGCACCGAATTATCCGCCCGTGCTCTCCTGAATAAACCACAGATCACAAGCCCACTTTTTCGTACTGGTGTCCAATTACCCAAACACTGTTGGTAGAAATCTCTAATCGATGGTTGTCTTCCACATTCAAATTCAAGGTCTCAACCTTAATGAAACGTCGCCTCTACGCTAAGGGTGTTTTAGTCTAGCAGTACGAGCCTTGAATATGTATGCGCAGTCATCTTTTGAACTGTCCCTTCCTCAATGGTTTCGTTAATGCCTGTGTAAGAGAAGCAATCCACTGCGGGCGAATCCTGACCATTTCACTTTAGAGCAAGCCCGGTCGACAACCGGTTCTGCAGCGGCAAAAGGAGCGTCGGGACTTGATAATCTGTCCAGATTGCTTTACGCGTCGCTCGTAAATTTGAATGGACAGACAATGTGATCATCATAATCAGTTTTGCGTCACCGTCCCACTCAACATTAACGCTGCATTTGCAGTTCTATTGGATGTATCACAGTTCATAAAGCCCCAAGTGCCACTGCAAAAGCATCTGGGTAGTATCAGGCCAGTTGAACTGTCCTCGAAAAGTACTTTGCCAAGCAATTAGTCCATATTATGTATGGGTCGTGGGTGTGGTAGCAGTCCGGATTGATTAGGTGATCAACAACCTGATGAACACATGCAGTAAATGTTCCAATCAAGGGTAGGGTCAAAAACAGTAAAAAACAGTTTTGCTTGGAACGAATGAAATATCAAGGGGAAAACAGTGCGGGAGCTTACACTTAAATGATCCTTGTTCCGTATCATTGAACCTACCGCCACCCAGTCCAGACTTGCAAAGGTTGACAGTACTATCATTTGTGTTACCGTGTAGATAGTCAAACTGATTTGATCAAGACAGCGAATGGTTTTTGACATGGCTTATCGTGCAAAATACTTTAACGCTTGACCTTCAAATTAGACTGACAATGTTATACATAAATTTTCTTATCCTACCTCATTCCATTTCTTTTTTTAAAGTTGGATCCCGCGGCAGCGCATAAAGTGGCACAGAGTAGACTGATTATAGACGACATTGTATCGAAAAACAAAAGTAGGTTTCCCAACCTTCATCCTGAATTGACCCTTTCGTTCATCACACAGTTGCTTATGGCATCACGACCGGGTTCGGACTATTCGCGTCCACAGTTATTGATCGACTCAAACTGAAGTGAGTACAGTCGTCCGTGGTATTCGGTTGCGTACAACATATGTATAGTTGTAGTCACGGCTTTTGCAAAACGTCCCCTTCAAATTTTTTATCATTTTGAAACAGAGAACTACAAATCTCACTGCTTCGCTCACATGCGGCCGGAGTGGGGAAACCGTTATCTTTGCGTATGACTCGAATGCTGTTTGCTCTTCGGATCAATATTTTGGCCAGAGGATATAGTGGTATCTCTTTGGAAACGCTAGAACAAATGGTTCGAATGTTTAACGGTACGTTTTTATATCATTTCTCGTGTTTGTAAAATCGCGTAGTTAAGCTGTACCCTTACCAGGAAAAAATCATAGTCATTGAATACGGATCGTGAACACATAATGTACTCTACTCTGGGAAAGATGCACCATATTCATGCGTGATATTACCCATCAAATTGTCAGAACGTGTTATTACTTTTACCTATTTTATTGAAAAGACTGTTAAACAAGTTCTTTTCCGAAATTCATTTGACTGACCAATTTTATTACCGAAAATGTGATTCAAATGAAATTCAACGCAAATTTGATGTTTCTTTTTGAAGAATCTGGACTGAGTAATTGTAGGATTGTGGAAAGCAGAGATGCTCCTTTTTGATTAACTGAAGTTGAACTCATCTTGTATTGTCCTCCTCGCGTTCACAGGATCTGCGTATCAATGTTCCATGGTGTGGGTCTCACCCCGTGAACGTTTATGTAGTTCACACACAGGTGATTAGTTTTTTTATGTAAGTGCGGGGGAGTATCTTGATCCGCTTTGGATTCATTAGCCGTATTCCGTTAGGGACACCAAAAGGGTACACTTGGCAAACATGTATCGTCTAACTCGGTCAGGTGTGTGTGATGCCCGGAAGAATTCACTTGCTTTGTGATTACATTACTCGTTGGAAAGGACAAAAATAAGCAAACTCTCAACTTGGATGAATCATTGAAACCTAAGCTACCTGTTATGGCAATTGAGGTGGTCTGAACAACACAAGAAGAGTAGAAGTCGACATTATTTGCTGATATGAGTACAAGAAATTCACCTGCTTGTTGCGGTGCGTATCTTCTGATCGACAAGCTTGCCAACATGTTTTTATGTCTCTTCTTCCAAAACAGCCTCTTGTCTTCCGTGGATTCCTGAGCAAGGAAGTGTCGGTGCATCAGGAGACTTGGCTCCCTTATCCCATTTGGCTCTAGGCTTGACGGGAGAGGGGAAAATGTGGAGTCCGATCACCGGATGGACATCGGCGAAAAATGTGAGACAACCTTCCGCCCGGATTCCATTTATCTTGTCATACAGCTTGGCTCACCCATAAAGTATCTGACTCTAGGTAGTGAGCGAATTTAATAGAGCTTGGAGTATGTTGTTTTTCTTAACATTTAAATTGGTTTTCATCAAACTGTTTTTATACAGAAGGTTGATTGGTAAGTTTTTAAACTTCTGAAAGAAGATGCCTCAGAATTGTATTGTTGGTTAATAAAACTTTCGAATGATAACAATAGAGAGAACTTTCATTGTCGATCGTTCACTGATGAATTGCAAATGGGGTCAAGTGTTTATCCGAACTTCCTGGGTTTAGTTTGAGGAAACGTTTTCCATTCACCTGTATTGTAACCAAGGGCAAGTAAATTTTGGTAAATTGTTATACGATGATGATCACGAATAGATATCAAATTTGAACTGATCCCGTCTAAGCGTTTTGGAAGACCTATTGAAGGCTGATTACCTCTGGAATCTAACAGTCAATATCAAAGCGGCCACTATTACATATCAAGGGAATACAGATAGTTCGGAATTGAAAGGTGAAAAAACAGAGTTGGAGTAATTACAGATTTCATTTTGATTTAATGTGAGAGTGGTGAGAGGCTAAATGAAGCAAAACAGTGTGATCTGACCCTGATGAGTTTGGAAAAATGATTTCATGATCTGATCGGTGATAGGATTGGGCCAGACATTACTCAACAACTGCCATGAGTCACCGCTCATGGTAGGGAAAATTCTGCTTTTCAACAACTAGGGCGCTTAATTCGTCGCATGACTTTGGTCCGTCTTGTATGTAAGGGTCAAGCCTACCTTGGCAAAAACAATGTCCTGTTGGGTTTGAAACAGTTGTATAGTGTTTACTAGCTTCTCACTTCACGTCTCATTCACCTTGTACACGAGAAAGTTCAAAACATTTCACATTATTTATTCGATCAACTGACTCAATCGTGTGAGATATGCGTTTAATTCTCATCTTTTTTGCTGAACAGCTGCCTATTCGTTGAAAGAAATGCGTTGGGGTGAACAAGATGCTTGATGAACGTTTAAACACCTTTTTATTTATTGTGAATGGGTCGTCTTACGGTGAGGATGGAATAAAGTTTCGTTTTAAGAGGGTGGCATCATCTGGAGTGTATGGGCAAATGAGCTACATATACTAAATCAAATATACTTGTGAAATGTGGTCGAATTGCATTCTTTCCTCAGAGCAAAGAGGAGAGATTTGTTCTTTTTATTATGCTCAATAGGTCCTCTTTTGAAGAGTTGCCTTAATGCATCGTGGGTTTCGCCAGAGTCATCAGAACAGTTTTCGTTAAAAAAATATAAAAATAAATATAAAAAATAATTTAAATGGAAAAGTCGTAGCATTTAATAAGAACAGTAATCTAGTTAGGAACGCTTTCATACCCTGTACCGAAAGACTCACTAGTGAACTTTTTTCAATGTGGTTTGTATTAGTCGCCATCTTGCATGCATACCAAATAATTTCATAATGAGTGTGTGAATTCATCTTGATGACAGAGTGATATTAGCTCTCCTCAAATGCTTTTTAACCTCAGATTCAATAAAAGTTTTTTACACTATTCAAGGTAACTTCGGTTAGTTTGACAAAATTATCGATGTAACTATAAATCAGTGTTTATCTCCATCTCTTTCTCTATCTACCTATAAAACAACTTGACCAGATTTGTTTACTTTCAGGCATTGACATCCAACAAACTTGAACCCTTGGATTTAAAACCAAAAGAGGTAAGGTGCGCACAAATTTGCATGAATCTTTAATTAAAGACAAAATGCATAAAGTCCGTTGTGCAACTGGCCGATTGTAGACAAACTGAACTTATTCAGCTTGGTGGCAAGAATTGCATGGAGCACGCAAAATACGAGCTGTTCAACTGATCGAATCTATTCTCATGTTTCTTATCCTTCAGGGTTTGACTATGATCAATGGAACGCAACTGATTTGCTCAATTGGAAGCTACGGTACAGTCTACTTTTGAATTGGAAATACGGTTAAATAAAATAGCTTTCCCAGATTTGACTTAATTTACAATTTCATCAAATTGGTTTAAATTTTATTCACAAACAAAATCACAATAAGCCGATTTTGCGCAAAATGTGTTATTACCCAATGAATACATGAGGGTAAAATAACTGTTTAAAATAAAATCCACCAATGAGACCAGGTTTTTATATTATTATTAGATCAATTTGATTTTCTTTGAATTCCATTATTTATATACTGGGAGTTGAAATACAACTATTACAGTAAAAATGGTGATTGGAAAATGCCGTCGAACCAAAGACCATTATTCCGGCGGGGTTTGCTAAACAGAGTCGATCAGTTACTTAGTGCTCTTTAAATCGTGCGTACCAAACAGTCATCTATCTCTTCATCTCTTTATGGCACACAAAGCCCTTTAATTTTTCGCGTCTCCTGACTTTATTTCTGATGAAATGTTTTTCGGACTAAGTATTTAACAAACGGAATGGAGGAGAACACTCTACCAAACTTATCACAGAACACGGGATCAGAAGCATTATCAAATATGGGCTATTTGTTACCCTTAGTTCGTGCAATATCACAAACTGAGGGATTTACATTTCATTTACTAGTTATCATTACATTGCTCGATCAGATTGTTCGGTGAGAATATTTTTCAAAAGTTTATTCAAAAATAAACCGATGTTTAAGTATTCAGATTTCACTTGTTTGCAAATCAGTCATATTCTACCTAACAACTTCCTTATTTCTAGCTTTCGTTCGAGCTGAAAGAGCGGCCCTACAGGCTGATGTCATAGCCGCTCTAACACTGGATGTTTGCATGGGAACAGTTTCGGCTTTCGATGCGGGTAAGTCCTGATAATGCATGTCTTCATGAACCGGTCAGTTGCTTAAGTATTTTTTTTTCTAGTAGCTGCACATTTGAATGCGATTTTGATAAAAACAAAGGTCTCCATAGGTGATGAAATTTGCCTTACATGGGTAAACATCGATGAAGCTAACATTGTCTGGTCATCAGCTAGGACCTGTCAATTAGGAATACATTAAGGTATCTTCATTTAGCTTCCTTTTGGTTGATACGGCATTCTATCAATATATATGGGAAATAATTTAGTAACATCAAAGTAAAGTGTTGTCATGAAGTTTCATATTCGAGAATATACCTAAACCTCAATTCATAAACTTTTCATCATCTTCTCGTATAAGATTGACAATCTACCACACATTTGGTTTTACCGAAACATGTTCCATTTTTTCTATATTTATCCACTGCTAAAAAATGATCCCGACTTCTTTTCATTCGTTGCATTCAGACGTGTCCAGGGTTCGACCACACAAAGGACAAGCGATCGTGAGTCGGCGACTCAGAGCTCTGCTGAATAACAAACTATTCCACTCAGAACTAGCCGGTAAGTGAGTCAGAGCCAATCAACACTNAATGAATCTCTCCCCCCCCCCAATCCCTGAATTGCAGTATTTGTGTCATAGAGATATTCATCGTTCAGATCGTTTGGCAATGTTTATTGGTGTCAAACAGTCCTGCCGCATAACTTAATATCTACATGTCAAACTTCCCGCTCTAGTACTAACTTTGGTCAGTTGTTCACAAAAGGTGATTACCAGGTGATGAAGTTCCGCTCAAATCATTATCATTCTTCCCATACCGAATCACAGAACGGATCTAAGCAGTGAATAGGGGAGAACTGTTGCCAGTGCAAAATAATTTTTCCTTTTGAATAAAAAAGCTGATGAATGTAGTTTGCTTTCTGACTATTCAGGATAATTACCGCTAACCGAGAGTGAGCGTCCGATTCAAACCGATTGTAAACTTTCCTGAATAATTGAGGGTCGGCAAATTCAACTCCGCGATGATTTCATGTAGTTCATAGTATTTTCATCTCAAGAGAGTGAACAAAAAAGCTAATTCACGCTTTAAATAGCTAATGCCTAATATTGAAAGCATATTATATTTTCTGAACTGAGATACTATCTTCTATTGGTCATTTTGAGTGCCCCGTTACAGATGAATTGTATTATACATCTGTATTATACATACGCTGTGAAATAAAATAGTTGAAAGCGTGTAGACATTGCCACCCTCAGCTCACCCCAAATGACCTCTGCCGAAACGTAACCCCCCCCCCGAACTGCTTGAATACAGGAAGCGCGTTGCTTAATTCTAAACACCTGACTGGAATTTATTGGAACCGTGAAAATTGGTCAGTCGAGGTTGTATGGGTGATGGTGGCCCGGTGGTAACATCACCAAACTATCACCCTGGATAACGTGTGTTTGAATTCCATCACCACCGCCTGTATTTCCCCATTGTATGTGTTGTATCGCAGCCCTTTGATTGGCCTCTTCCACCTTCCTGAAAATTGTATCATTGTGAATACAATAAAAAGGAAGCCATAATCCAAAAGAGAGAAAAGAAAAATATTTGAAAATACCAATTCATGAATTCAAGAATTATAATCTATTATACCAAAATCGTTATAACCACTGATATTACACCCACCCACCCTCACCTTATTTCCGACAATAAGCTTGAGAAAGGGTACAATAAAGTTGGATTGCAAGTTTATGCTAAGGCAGCTTTCACTACACCTCAGATGACAGAAAACGGTAGAATACAACAGTTTATATCGTTGGATAGCACATCAGGACACACAAGAATGCGACAGGGTCGAATGATCACGTTTTTTATCACTGCCAAGATGGTAATTGTGTGACTGATGGTTACTTTTGCACACATACACACAGGAAAGGTTTTCATCTGATAATTGCAACCGACTCCGCGAACCTGAGCAGCCGGGCATTGTATCGGGTTAGTCAACAGATGCTGAGCGATAGAGGACGCAGGTGGTTTTTTGAGTTCGCTATTCTCGGGTAAGGATGCGGGTTGGCAACGGTGTAACGTGGTTGAGTGTGTTGGTGGTGTGTTGCGTGTGCCTGTGGGTTTGAGGATTTGAAATGGACAATGACCTATGGTCATATGACTCGGTCAATCAGCATCTGATCCAACGTGCAATGTGACCCTGGATCCGTGTATGTAACTGATTACCTGTTCTGCCAGTGCAAGATACTCCATATTCACCTTGAAATTGGTATGTCACGTGTGATCTGCGGGATAGCGATAAGAGTGAAGATGCGTACTACTCCGTACAGAACGATCGGGTTGGCACAATTACACATAAGTGCTCTTCGCCAATTATTTTAATTGGTCTTGAATAATCAGGCTGATATCGCCGCCTTAGTAGGGAAGACAAATGTACAAATATTGGTCAACTTCATGCAACACTTTGACTTTCTTCACACTTTTACCTCCCACAGCTCAGTGTTTCGAGCCTCATTCAGAATTGAGTATGATGTTACCCCAAATCAAACGCAACAAACCTGTACTAATACCTACTTACGTTTTTGGTTCTATTTGTCAAATGCCACTAACAATTACGATTTCTCCTCTTTGACAACGGTTGCCGGTGCATCGGTTGTAAAATACCTGCAAACCTCCTTCTTTAGGATGTCACACACTGATGATTTCTGGTCCGGTATCCGACTGAACTTCTTACGAAATCTGCCTGGGAAACCGCTCTCGGAAAGAATTGATCACAGTTGGTATAACTCCGCTTGCCAGCCATTCCCAGTGTAAATGCAACTTGCTCAGTTGAATAGCGCCCGCATCATACCGCGCTTGTTGTCGATTGACACAAAACCACGGAAATGTAGATATTGGCCCGTTCATCTGCTCTTGAGATATCCAGTCCTACAAATCGTTCCGTTTTGCCTTCTTTTTATTAGAATATTCTAATCATCTTGTTTTCATTCCAACAAGAAATGTATACACCTCGCGACAAAATTATTGCACTCCCCCCGCCCGGATTTTACCTATTAAAGCCACTTTATTATTCTGTATACGATTTCGAGTCAATATTATTCGACTCTCTAATCACCGATGCCTCCAATTCATGGTTTGAGAGTGTAACCCCTGGAGTGTTGATGCACCTTTCGAGCAAGAATAACCCACATGATTTCTGTTGAGTTCATACATACACTCAGGCTGCACTATTGTTTTGATGTGGCGAAATAGCAATTTGTATTGCGTTAGATAAGAAAAGTAAACTACGGCAATATCATGCGGAAAATGGTTTCAGCGTATTCATTCAATATCATAAGGTGCCACTCCAATGAATGAATATGTCCATCAGAATTCTGTGCCTTACGTATCACGATAGGTTAGATTGCATTGCAATACTTTATGAGGCACTGTCGGGGAGATTTGACCCATAAGCCGCTTACCACTCTTTCCACAAATCGTACTAGCAGTAGATTCATGCATTGAATCAATCAGAATCAAATCTTTTCTCGTGGCTGAAGTAGACGCAATTCCATTCGTTATTCCAAATTACGTTATGTTTAGTTCGTAATAGAAGTCGTTCTATTTTTGAAGTTGCTAAAGCAATACTCCTGTTCATTTTCTCGTATTTCCTTCAAGGGACTCCTTTGTTCTCCACCGCATGACTCACAGAATTTGAGGCCATGTGTAGCCATCTACCCATGCCTTACTCAGAGAGCTTATTCTGTCGTCCAATCTAATCATGACTGGTGTTTAGCTGTTTGCGCTTCAAATGTCATGCCGCAGTCTGATGGGAACCCACTAAACAGTGCTGACTTCAAACTCACGAAAGATATCACTTCTGGATTTCTCGTTATAATCTGCCCCTGAAGTGAGCATGATCGTGGCTTACACTGCCACTCTATCAACCACTGACTCAGCACGCTTGCCAGTTACCAGGTCGATGTACAAACTCGGAATGCACATCGCACCCGAGTTGGATACTTGAAGTCCATAATAGTAATTTTGTCACAAGGCGTGTGTAAATTGTTGACGATTCAAAGGGAAGAAGTAACTCACTGGCGATTTTGTCCCATGATGGGTATATCAACGTATCTTCTCAGTCGTATAAACTTATCTAAGGTATGTGCTGCCTCGTGTTCCAACTTGGTAGGGAATAGGTCCTCGAGAATAGGTTCCAAGAGATTTTTTTCGCTACATCGTCCATTTATGGATAAGCTTGGCCCTAAGAACTGAAGCTGATATATGATGTGCATAAGAGAAGCAGAAATTCTAGCTCCGACTTTTATTTTATTCTGCTCAATATGCTGTAAAGTGTTTTCGATTTTCTCTTGCAGTGGCTTGTTAGTTAATAGTGATTCAATATCCCCTGGAGCCAGGGATGTACTTTTATCTTCAAATCCCCTATCATTGTCACTGTCATAGTAAGGGTAAAATATTGTGATCATCATTCAACCCCATGCTATTCGTGCCGTTCAACAATATAAACTGTTGTTTTCTGCCGTATCAAACCCATTGAGATGCAGTGAAATTCACCTTGACATAGCTCGTGCCACCCGGATTTGTTGCGCTCTCTTCACGCATGCCATTTCGTTTGTGAGCAACTCTATCCTTTATATATCAACATAGAACAAATAACTTCGTTTTTATTTCGTGAAAAAAAGAATTTCGTTGAGAGTCAGCGTAGGATCTCGAGAAATCAATAATCCACTGCTCTCCCAACCAGCTGATCTCATACCAAAACAAGAGGTTTATGATGCCTGTAAACTATCTTTTGAGATACTTCAGCTATTTCATTTTCTTCATTCCCGCTTACGCCTTTCCGCATCCCTTCTGAACAGAAAGTCATCGATTCTGCTCCAAAGTACAAGATGCGTACACACTGCGCTGTTGTCCACAAGTCCATGGGATTGTGTGGGACACCATTGATTTTGTTCGTGGTATTTTGCTGACCGAATTGAATAGTTCCACGGACAACCCGGTACGTTTTCCCCTATATTTTCATGTCGCCTTAGCGTTGCGCAAATTGCATGTCAAAATATTCTGAAATATCCCAACTATTTTAAAATCCAATCTCTCACCGGGTTCTTTCTACCCTCATCAGTTGGTGTTCGCCGAGCGTGAACTTGTTCTGTCCGCTGGAAATTTCCATGGTGAATATCCGGCCAAAGTGTTGGATTATCTAGCTATCGGGGTCCACGAGCTGGCTAACATGTCCGAAAGACGAACTGAAAGACTGGTCAATCCGGGTAAGTCGC
This sequence comes from Echinostoma caproni, assembly GCA_900618425.1. Lineage (NCBI taxonomy): Eukaryota > Metazoa > Platyhelminthes > Trematoda > Plagiorchiida > Echinostomatidae > Echinostoma > Echinostoma caproni. Next base: position 100,745 of record UZAN01039945.1, read on the forward strand.
CCGAAGTCGGCAGTGTTGAAAGTCACAGTGATTGCAGTCTTTCGTAATATTTTGTTATACAGACCTTTTACCAATATTTGCCAATCTTTGCGGACGTTCTAGAGCCTTCTTGTCCTGATTCAACCATAGATTTCATACATGAACGACTCATTCCGTTTTATCGAATAAACGTTAAAAGCGTAGGAAGAGTACATTTTTGAACTGCCCGAAAGTAGTCCAACTTGCTTAAGATCCATGTATGATGCTCTGGCACAGTGCGTGGAACATTCTACGTCAACCTGTACCATAACTTCCAAAT
>UZAN01039946.1:5688-35574 GCA_900618425.1 Echinostoma caproni
TCTCATTTTTATATACAAAATTTTCCAGCTACCCCAAACTTTTTTCACTTTTAGATATGCCGATGATATAGTAGTTGTTGGTGCATCTCACAATAACAACCCTCCAACTAACCCCCTTCAATCAGCCATAAGTTCCATTTCTGAATGGTCTGGTGATGTTAACCTTTGTTTAAACCCCAATAAATGCATTGAAGTTTTGTTTTCTATTGACCGTGGGCCATCAACTCTTTCTGGATCATCTGTTCTCAATATCTTGATGAATAACTTAAAAGTCGAAAGGTCAAACACTTCAAATATATTGGATGTTTCCTGTCTGCTGGCCTCGAATGGTCCTATCACGTAGAAGAAAATTTTCTTAACGTCAGAAAGTTGACCTTTTATATTTCACGCCTTCGACACCTGAGGGTGCCATTGTACATCATCTCCAAATTTATTTTCCCATGCGTTTAATGTCATTGGACCTACTGCTCTCCCGTTATCTTTCGCGGTCTACTCTCTAAGAATTTCACGCTAATTAGACGCTCTCTGAAAAGCATCTCTATATATGGAGCTGTATATTATGAAGATCTGGTCGGTGGTGCCCCGGCGTTAACGTCGCCAAATTATCACCCCGAGGATGTGTTCAAGCCCCACCACGACCGCCTGAATTTCCCCTTGGTGTGTTAAATGGCAGCCCTCTGATTGACCGCTTCCCCTTCCTGGAAAATGGTTGTTTCTTTGTATATTGAATAAAAGGAAGTAGAATGAAAAAGGAAAAAAAGAAAGATTCCAATGTCAACCAACACCTGAATACGTGTGACCGTCTGTGTTACTCCATCTTATCCGATGCGTCACATCCTTTACACACAGTTCTATTTAGCTCCATTTCAACTTCTGTCACCCTCAATAAATTTAAAGCTTCATATTCTCGTACCACTGGTTTTCACAACTCTGTTGTACCTTAACTTTCACATTTGTTGGTTTCTAGGGAGTGAATATCAAACGAACTTATACACAGTCGAATGTAAATTTCCACTTTGACATTTTACTTTTACTTTTACGCGTTCTCGGTATCCAATTCATTGTTATCTCAGTAACTATTTGTCTTATCTTAAAGCTCATTTATAATAGCGTGCAATGCCAAAGCAGGAGCGATAACAATCTTTTCACTGAAAATTCTTTCCACATTGGATAAGTAAAGTTCACTCTAGACTTGACTTGATTAGGTTCTTGCATGATTGATACTCTCCGACTTAGGTGTAATTTGTAGTTTACTTTTTGTATGTCGATAACCCAGGTTGCCTATCTTCCACTGCACTTTATCATTCCTAGCTGTCAGAAGGGAATTCTGACTATGAACTGAACCGGCGTTTTTCCACTCTTGTATTGATTACGACTCCGCAGTAACAGGTTTTAGGTGCCGGTTAGGTTGTCTACAAGGTGGGCGTCACAGATCACTTTACTCTATTCTATGATTGGTTACTTTTCTGGTAGTATCAGCTGATGTGATTATGTGAGTTGGATGCGTTTGGCATCGAATCACATTTGGTTCCATTCATTAGTACATTCTTCACAAAGCCGGTTCTACTCTACGCAGTGTATACAACAGGATGCAGTGTAATTTACGGATTTGCACATATTTGCACACTTTATCCAATCGTTCATTTCAACTGGGGAAACTACGGACCCGATCTTGTCAATAAAACAACGAGTAACGAGGGCTGACATTTTATTATAGGATGTAACTATAACTCGACGAAAAATGGCAACCATTTCGGTGTTCTTTTTTCACTGCGTATTTAATGTTATTCATACTGCATCTATTTAACACATCAAGGGCCAAACATCTGAGATCACGATCTGCGTGTCAACGTTGACAAATCAACAAGCTTTAATAAATTTTCACTAAAACTAAAGCAATTCGGATTGTGTCCTGGGTGTGCCAAACCAAACTTTCGCGATAAAAGTAATCGGCCATGCGGCAAAACTTACAGATATTGTTCATCAATAGGAACGAACGATAAATTTTGTTATATTTCCATCATTCTTTTTGAACATCAATCACAAATCTTCCTCAAATATTTGGTACTCTTCCCTCACGATTGTCACACCACAGAATGACAGAATAGCTACTAAATCTCAGTTTAGCTCAGAGTCGCTTGTGAGCAAATGCGTGGGATATAATATTAACCATCAAGCGCCGCACGTCACTTGCCTACCAGGTTCTTATTTTAACCGAAATACCTTGTACTCTGGAAGTAAATGGCTAGAGCTCAGCTTTGATCGGAGGTCATATTGTTATTGCATTTTCTCGTTCGGAAAATAGGCACCTCAGATAAGAGCAAACTCAAGTTTAAGATATGCAAAGTTTATAGGTTACTACATACCAACCTGAGGTTCTGCATGATGCAGATAGATCCCACGATAGATCACAGGCTCTTCTGGAGTCACTCTTCTACTTAACAGTAACCTTTGAGTGCGCTTTGGTTCAGGATGAAATCTGGAGAGGAAATGCTCAGGCGTGGTTACAACAGTTCACTTCCTACTGTGAACTGTGGACGAACTAGTTGTGAGCTCCGAGAATTGTAGCAAGCAAAATCTGCTCGTTCGGTTACCGGAATTAACATTATAATGGATTGAATAATAAAGCAACTGTTTGCTTATCCATTTTTTTTCTGTCATATTGTTTTCGCTCGTTTTTTCTTGGAGTGCCTGAAAAGCATTTCATCGCTCTTCGTTCACTATCGCATCATTGTACAGCGAAATACAGTGAAGCAAACTTCGCTGATCGCTACCAAACTCGCAATGCATGCAAAGTTAGTGGTTAAATGTAATGAACAGAGATTAGATTTATTTTGAGGAAGGGAGAAGAAGATAAACCACTACGGTCAACACACAGAGGGCGCACTTGAACTCCGCATACATACCGTTTCAAGCATTCTGACCTGATAAGAAACGACAACAAGAACGCCACTGCTGCCGGTTCGCTGTCATATCCTTCAACGTCTCCAACCAACTAGTTGTGGAGTCTTTCGGCCCCCAACCTGTAAGGCAAGAGACACCTACTCTACCTAATGGCTCTGTGCATTTCTTCATGCCTCATCTCCACGTTTTCCGTTGAACTCCACGTGGTTTCCTCCAGCCCGGATTAGCTACAGCTAATAAAGCGCGGTGTGGCAGACGATGGCTGGGCATACGCAATACGCGCCTTAGCCAGCGAAGCCTAATAATCTGAATTCGGTGTGCTAGTAGGTTTACACCTGACAGAATCCCAAACACACGACGGCTTACTAACCCATTCAGTCGATCCACCGTGGGTGAAACTGCTTAAACACCGATAACCGAAAACTTCTAATCAACGGATATCTTCTATTCTCAAATACAGGGTCTCAAAACCATAAAGCAGGACTGAAGGAATGCTAGAACAATATACAACATCTTTCAACTTCAGTCAAACGTCGCGTCTACACCAAAGGTGTTTCAGTCCGGCGTATGCTGCTCGAGCCTTAGAAATGCGTCCGGTAATCTCCTTTGCTGCACTACCGTCATTGGTCACGCAACTACCTGCATAGGAAAAGTAATCCACCACAACTAAATCCTGGCCATTTAGTTTCAGAGTGGGAGTAGATGAAACCCAGTCCTGCAGCGTCACTTTGCACTCGGAAGGTGCAAAGTAAATACCGAATATGGTTACTGCATTTGTTAATCTATCAAGTGCGCTTTGCGCGTCCTCCATACATTCGAACAGACAGACGATGTTATCGACGAACTCCAAATCTCACAGTTTTTCTCCAGCTGTCTATTCAATACTTACGTTTTGGAGTCTCCTTAGTGCTCTCTTCAGTATTTCGTCTACGACGAAATTGAACAGGAACGGCGAAAGGGAGCACCCTTGACGAACGCCGCTGCTGGAGACGAACAGCCTACTTAGTTCGTTGTAGATCCTCACATGACCGGAGGTCTGTGAGTGCAGTGACCTCAGTAGGTAAACGTACTTCTGGGGCATTCCTTTTCGAAGAAGGCAGCCCATCAAAACTTTGCGATCAACTGAGTCAAAGGTTCCTTTCTGGTCAAGGAGCACTGCAATCGTTGACTGAAGTTGAGTATGACGCAGCTTAACGAGCTGACGCAATGTAAAAATCTGATCAATACATCCACGGCCAGGCCGGAATCCGGCCTGCTGTTAACGGATGCTGGTCTCTATTAGAGGCGTAAGATGTCAAAATATAACTGTAGCTAGCACTTTGGTGACGATCGGGACCAAAATGAACCCGCGGTGGTTTTCGCAATCGTCGCGGGATCCTTTCTTAAAAATGGGAACGATCAGTGATTCGCCCCAAGATGAAGGAATGAGTTCTTGCATCTAAGTGTTGCGCAGTAGAGCAGTAATAGAGGTTAAGAGGTTATCACCTCCTATCTCGAAAACAGTGGGAGGGAGCTCATCAGATCCTGCTGCCTTTCCTTGCTTCAGAGCTTGAATGCGAAACCGAATTTGTGCTTCCGTTGGAGGATCGCATGACACTGCCCAAGGAGTTTCAGTCGGAGATGAGGCAGCCTGGTTAGCACTAGGCCAGTTGAACTGTTCGTTGAAGTATTCTGCCCAGCGATTGATTCGTTGATGCCTATTGTGAATAGCTCGTCCCCTCTTATCGGAGACTGTTTCGCTAACCGCGGTTCGCCGACCTCCCGTATTGCGTATCAGTCGGAACTGTCTTTGACTATTCCCTGGTGCAGCTGCTACTTCCATTCCGCTAGCTACTGTTGCCCACCAGTTCTCACGGTTCTTCTTGAGGCTCTTCGTGAGCCGACTTTGTAGCCGCCGCCTAACTATATTTTGATCCTGGCAGGTCGGGATCTACCGTTTTTACTCAATCAGGCCTACTGACTCCTGAGATATCCAATACCTCCGACGGATTTGAGGCTCAGACCCACAAGCAACATTCGCTGCGGAATGCATTACTTGCCTAATCTGATCCCACTGTTCGTCAGCATCACCACACTGAAGCGCACTTGGCTTACGCACTAGCTCTGACTCATAGAGTGCATGAACTACTGGAGCAGATAGATGTTGGTGAGCTATCCGAGCTTGCTGGTTTTGTCGCCGACCAGTCAGCCGGAGAGTGAACTGTATCAGAACTAATGCGTGGTCAGACTTGACGCAGGTGCTCCAATAGGACCTGCAATTTTGCACTGAGCCACACCAACGGTAACTTACTGCGATGCGATCGACTCGAGTTAGCGACACAGTTAAACTGAAGTGCCACGTTACCGTCCGTCTAGAGCTGTGTCGGAAGTTCGTGCTTGATAGAAACAGATAACGGTCTGCGCAGAACTGAAGAAGTCGATCGCCGTTATCTGTTCGTTGGCAGGGCAGAGCACAACTACCGCCCAGGCAAGCTTCTGATGTGCTCAGTTTTCCAACCTGCGCGTTGAAGTCACCTGCAAGTACAACTATGTCGGAGTTTCGACTCATCCGAATGCGATCGGTGAGTTCATCGTAGAAAGCGTCCTTTTGGGTATCAGAACTGCAGTTGGTCGGTGCATATGCTGATACGATTAACGAATACCTTTTGGTGTTGCTTTCCTTCCAGACGTTGATTGAATCCTGGAAACGCACTGCACATAAACGACTGTTGACGGGGATCCAATCGAGAGAGGACTCCGCCCTATTACGCAGTACAATACCTTGGCCGCGCTGCCTACTGAACGAGCTTCATTGTCGCCTGATGTGCGAAGAACGTATCTCGTCGACAAATCTGGAGCGCCCAAGTAGCTTAGAGTAGCAGGATCCTGAATCCGAGTTTCCAACACGCAGCAAATATCGATTCCTATGGATTCCATTGCACGAGCCAGACAAGCTTGTTGACCTAGCTGCATCAAGTTCCCTACGTTGAAGGCCCTCAGATTGAGTGATTACCGAGGCTTTAGAATCTGCAATCCATTTCGTGGTATATCACTTACAGTGCTATTTGGCAATAACCTTTGGCGAGCGACATCGAAGTTGCTTGAGGGACTATCACAGGTCGGTACAAGGGGTAAAGGGAGAGAGTTCGGAACGGAAGATAAAGAGTTAAACAAAGGTTGGGATATCTGAGCTGTAGCTCACTTATCACCACCCACCCCGCTCGATGCAATGGGAAGCGCGGTCCTGATTATCCTGCGCGACGACCGATGCAGTATGGAATTATTTTTATTTCGTGTATGATTTGGGGTTTGGTGGACGGCACTGCTAGCATGTCTAGCCACTAAGCAGGAGAACGATTAGGGTTCTCGTCCGAAGCATTTAGTTCTAACAAGAACCTAATTGCAAGGCAGCGGGTGAGACGAAGTGGAGGCCTATTTACTTGAATCGATTACTCCTCCACCGTTTTTTGTCGACTAAAACGCCAAATTCCAGTCGAACGCCCAATCTGGAGGACCAGGAGACTGAACTTCGTCTGACCTCTACCCACTGACCTTCCAGGCATGATAACACCTCCTGGCTTTATAAAGTCATCCTGTGTAGCTCGTTGGGTCACAGAGGTGCAGAAGCCATCACACCACGTCAAGGTGTAGTCTCGTCCTGATAGAATACTGTTGACAGAAGAAAATCAACTTTCACATCAAATGTCATGTGAATTTTGCTGCTATCTAACGCGCATTCATATGTGGATACGATTTTACCTTTTGCTACCCGAAGACACCGGGATGTAAAATGTATTCAGCTACTGAAGCCTGCGTCAAATGCTCAAAATTATGTGGCCCGACAAGATGTTCTGTGAAGAGCCAGGGGGATAGTTGTGCGGCATTGCAAACTGCCCTTTGTCCTCCAGGTTCATCGGGTAAACTGACTGGAAAAAAACAAAAGGCAAATTGAGAAGAAGATAATCAAACAGACATTCAGTCCTGATTCCTGTAGTGATTGACGCTGTGACCTTGGTGGACAGTTCAAAATATGAATGGACATCTCAAAGGAAAAAGTGCAGCTCCTTGTCTTCCAATTACTCTATGGGGTCCATCAGCCATCAGCTCTTTATTCACTGTCACTGTGAAGTACCATTATTCTGATTGTTGCGTTCTGTTGAGTGAGTGCTTATTTTATACAAAAGTTTCGTGGGATATGTTTGAAAGCTTATTGAGCTCATTTGGCGTTCTTTCCATGCAGGAATGTATGGCAGAGATTGGCCTGGAGTACAGACGTTTGGTTCAGGTAATACGATATTATATGAAGTATGACAAGAAGAGTATGCACTCTGAAATGGAGCGCCGTTTTTATTTCGAAAAGATAAAAAAATGACGTTACATCAATACTCTCCCATTCTCTTGTCGTCAAGATCAACCAAACATTGGGATAAGTTGTAGTTAGGGTCAAGTAATTTTAATCGCTGAGAAAATAATGCAGTGGGTCTTTTCCAGTCAGCGCCATGGGTTTAGATTAGCTTCTGTTTATGTGTGATATTTAGCCTTTTACCTGTTTTAACTGGCTACAATGAAATCGGAGCCACCTTCTACGGAACATCAAACAAGGTCGCCGCTTGTGTTTCATGAGGCCAGACCGGTTTAGTTTAAATCTTCACGTTTTTCATACCAAAAGGTAAAACCAAAAACGATGCGAAAGAAAGACTGATATTTTTCGGTTCTTACAGGCATTGTATACATGTGTGTGTGTGTGTGAAATATCAAAGCAAAAGATCGGTGGGAAAAAGTATTGAAAAATCAAACTAATCCGGTGCATTACAATTTGAGCGATTTTCTCTTTTCTTTCTTTTCCAATTTTTCCCTTTCTTTTAATTCCTTCTTTGTTCGTTTTTCCATCTCCTTTCGTTCCTTCTCCAACCGTTCTCGCTCTTTTTTCTCCGCTTTTTCGCGCGCTTTTCGTTCCTCTTTGGTCTCCGGACGAGCCGGTATACTGGGCGTTACGGCCGGCAAGGTGGCCGCTTGAGACATTCGCATTGAATCATACTGTTCTGGAAGAACCAAATGTGGGCAAAAAAGAAGGAAACGAAAAAATATTACGTATATTCGTTTTAACCACTGTTCCAAAAAGTCACAGTTAATTAGTTCATTGATAAACTGTCCTAGCTTCAAGGATAACAGATCCCATAGTTTTCCCCATTATTTTTCTTGAGACCGGCTCTTGCAATCAACTGAGCTCGAAAACATTTCGTACATTTAAAGATTGATGTTTTCGCTTAGCGGTTTAATGGGTATATCGAATACATTTCCGAAAAAAAGTGATCATCATTATTATCCGTACAGAGACCAATATTTCTGGTGCGTGTTTGTGTAGTGGATCAAACCAGGTGAACACAGTCGTTCCTTCTGTTCCGTAACCCATCCAGTTTCTCCTCAGTTATGATAGATGAACCTGTTAATGCACAGTAGGCTGATGTTAACCACCCCAGATGACCCAAGTAGATATTACTTCGGAATGGCATTTCTGTGGATTTGGTAAATATCACCGTTGAAACGGAGAGCTCGCAGTCCGCAGTAAGTCGGTTTCGTTTACAACGCCACAGTGACGTATCCGAGTACCCTTTCATTTTTAGTATTTTACGGTCTGCGTTAATCAGCAATCTCATAAAGACCACCTTCACAGAAGTACTAAATGGGCGCAGGAGCAGCTGACTGTAAAGGAATAAATATTGTAAACGTATGTTCAGGACTGCTATATTCAAATTAGCGACCGTAAAACTGTTTTGAGTAAAACGATTTCTGGTTGGGCTGAAAGAAATGGTGGATTTCCTGTTTTCAGTGAGTAAGTCCGGATAGTTAAGACGAATGCAGTTTCATAGAATTGTCAGGATACTGAAATTCATCCAAACACAGAGAACATGTTGAACAACCAATCGCACACGCAATCATCGGAGATATCAAGGTATATGGTGTATCAAACGTTCCTCATGAATTCCTGATTCGGTAAAACTATTCACGAATGTTGGATCTGGAAACTCGCTGTGCTTTCGTTTTTTCCCATTTTTGTATTGCGGCTTTTGTATGCTTTTGACTTTCAATGAGAAAAGTTGGTGTGATTTCAGTTAATATTTCTGAAAGATCCGAAATACATCTTATGCAATGATAAAAAGTACCATGTTGAAGGAATGAGATGATTTCTTTTATTCCGAATTGAAATTCTCTCACACGGGCATTCCTGTTGGAAAATTGATATCGTCAGCCCTTGAATTTCTGCAGTTTTATGGTAACGTATCATTTCAGTTTGGGGATAGAATTGAGATATAAACAATACACTTGCCGTTTTTATGGGGATAACTGTAGTTTTCCTGACATCAGCGGTATACAGGAATGGGTTTGCTTTACTGTACCAGAATAGATTCGGACAATCTCCCGAGATAGCCCGGTGAGGGACGTGACTCACGAATACGATTTACTTGTCGGTTGTTTGTCTACAATTTTAATTACAACTTAGTGTGATGATCAACAGATGGGGTATTATCCATAGTCCCGAAGACCCGCTGTTCAGTGATGGAAACCGGGAACCTAAACCCCGAGACTTGGAGTCGCGAACAACATAAGATCCCATTAGGTTAGGCTTGGTATTGAACCGGAAGACGGCAAAGCTGCCGAACACCAAACTCGGGTGGCGTTGGCGGGCTCGAACCACAAGTCGTACGATTCAAAGCACGCCGGCGACAGTGATTGAACCAATTGGATACCACTACCATTCACAAACTTGATTGGCTGTCCACGAAAATGACCTCTCGAAATACCAACAACTATGCCATGTTATGCTAAACAGCTGAATTCAAGCTCGCTCTTCCACATACCATGCCATAAATATACTGATGTATGCGTGGAACGTTTCTCTTCCCTAAACGTCATTCAACCTTTAATTTGATATGATTTCTGACCACGAGTGGCTCATTCTGCCATAAGATGTTCCACTATCTGCTTTTATCTCACAGAAGCCTACATACAACCCTGTTCTTGTGAATTACTGCATACAGCGAGCAGAGATACCAAAAAATAAACTCACGCAATTATGATTTACTTTTAATTCGGTTTAATACACTGTATCAAATTAGTTCAAGAGTCTGTTGAGAGACACTGCTCTTCGCAATTCACATGTCTTCTCAGTTGCAGAAAGATTTGTATTATTTAAAACAATGCTGATCACGTCCTATTTCTAGGAAACGTTTCTTTCCGATCTGGCGTGAATTCCTGAAGTACTTGTCATGCGGTTCAGTTGGCCCTAACCCAGGTATTCCGTTTCCCTGTTCTGCCATCATTGTTCCGTGAAGGGATGCTTAAACTGGTCCTATACAAACACCCAGTTACTGAACCTCGTTCACAAGACACTGTAGAATAACACTCACCTATCTAACGATTGATTTAACTCAGTTTGAGCGATACTGTGCGCACTTTCATCAGTTGCTGAAGGGGGTGAACATTCTACGATACGAGCATGAATGATTTGTAGGTGCAAACAGACCGCCTCAAATTTGAGAATCAGCTTTGTGCACAGCTTTCGGTTCAGTCAGATTATACTGGATTATCAGGTATTATGACAGAAAAACACAAAAACGAGAGAGTTTGTACAAAATAAAAAACAACTGACAAAGTGTTTCATACTTTGTAGTTATCTATTGTTTTTCAATTCGGCGACATAAAGCAAATATTGAAACCTTTGTGCTCGGGTTGTAAGCGACCGTAAGCCACATTGCACGGAAGGTGCGACTGCTTATCGCGGTAACATCGTGCAGGTGAAAAGCGCGGTATCAATAGGCCCCAGCACGGAATCGCACCTTGATGCTCTATGCAGTAATGGCTGTTTGCAAAACACATTTTTCTGTTTAGAAATTCTGCAGGATATGACAGAATTCTTTCTAACTCCAATATCCATCCGTGCCATTCTGTTTCTCGCAACTTCGGTGCAGCCTTCAGCTGGTTACGCAACAATTCACCGTCACTTTATACCAATTTTATTTGCGGATTATGTTCACACAAGCTTCACAATCAAAGGATACATTTTTAAGACTCGGATGCTAACCACAGGGTGCTTCGCATTGGCCTTGGTTTTGTTATAGGAGCATGAGATAGATCCGCTGGACAGATGTTTGTCTTCATTTGTACAGATCCCAAAAACAAGACCATTCCTTTCGTGGTCAACACGAACATCGAATCCCTGTTTGGAAAAATTAGCCACTTTGACGTTTGTTTGAATGCTCGCGTTCACTCCAACAACTGCATTTTTGCTTACACGGATCTTGGTTGAACGCATACATCTGTGATTCATATTTGTGTCCAGAAGGGTAGATTTGCTTTCATGAAGACAGGGAAGGATGTTGTAGGAAGACCGAGAGCGGCGTTGTCAGTTTGCTAGATCCCTCTTAATACGGCAAGAACAGGGTTGCTTTTTATGAATTCCAGTAGAGTTAATGACTGTCTAGCTCTATATTGTAGTCTCTAATTATCATCTTTTTGCTCAACTATGATATCGTCTCCGGTTGAACTCGTTTATTCCTTGCACTGCTCACAGAGTGCTTCTTTATTATTGACAGCTGTTTAGCCTTTGGCTTTCTTACCCTTCATTACATTTGATCTAAAATATTCAAATGTCTCTCCCACTGAAGGCAATGCTACTCTGAACAGGATAATCACTAAGCGTTCCGATAAATTCTCCCTTTGTTGACCCTCCCCCAGGCTCTTTTAACAATTGCTGCCTTCTTCGACTTATACCTAAACTTTGCTCTGCCTCAGCTTTTCATTTTCTTATTCAGTCGAAGCAGGTTGGCGTTTCTCTGAGAAGTCTTTCAGCGAATAACGCTGCTCTCATCAATCGGTTTCTACATACCGCCGCAACATTGTTGTTTTTCTATCCTTCCCTATTTTCTGTGTATCTTTCCACCGAGAAACTGAACGCTTTTCTCGCGAAGATATAATAGCTTCAATTATGCCTAAGTTTCTCAGAAAATAGAAGAAGTTTCTCCGTAAATCACAATTTTTCTGCGGTACGCTCACTATCCTACCAAATTAGATGTGAAGCAATGCGCCCCCATTGCATTATTGTCTGGAAAACTCTTGGAAAGTAAGAGCGGAACACTGGTTTTGCAATTGTTGCCTTGATAAACTATGAATGCAGGCAGTTGTTCCTGATTGCCCATCTCTTGCGCTTGTTAAGTATGCCAGTGGGCCATTAACTGTCATGATGAAGCCCCCCGTCTGTGAATCTGTTGATGTCTGAATTCCTCGAAATCCATGAAAAACTGTTTATTTTGTCTATATCCCTGCAATAACGACCTATAGCATTTTATCGAAACGTTTCCTTCGATTACAATCAGTCGTCTCACACGAACTCCTACTAAGTGTGCTAATTATTAGTTGTGCGTGCTCTTCTTTAACTGTCCTTCAGGGTCCTCTCCAGTTTGCTCAGTAAACAAAATGCTCTACTTTAGACGAAGTATCATTTACTTTTCACGTTTTCGCTTAGTCTTTAAATCTTTCAACGAAGTAAGGTCGTTACTTATAACTTGATCATCCTTCTCTCTTGGAATCTGTCCCTCGATTTTCCCTTCTACACAAATAATGGTCGTCTTGAATAACTGCAGTTCAAAGGGGATTATATGAGCCAACTAGTAAGAAGGTATATATAGCTAGTAAATGTTTTGCTGCCAATCCGGTGGTTTGCATCAGGTTAACCCAGTTTTATAAGACTTAAACACGCACTCGCTGTACGCCAAATCACACGTAATCTATGAATTTCGGTATCAGTGTGGAGTCACCTAAGTTGCGAGAACGGAGAGGTAGCTGCATATCCGGGTGACCAAACACAAGGTTCGAACGGGAACGGATGAATTTGAGCGTTATACAAAAAACCAGTCCGTCAAACCTATCACTGAAAACCTGTATCTTTATCTTCTTATGATCCGCTGCAGATGTGTCATCAATCCGATAGAGGGGCAAGATCCCGGATTATATGCACAAGCTCAAATGAAAAGCTATTGAAGATTTTCAGAGGCCACAGTAATCACACAGTAAAGCCCGTGCTGTTTAAGTAGATGGTCTACATCAGTAAAACAACCATCTGCGGGGAAGAGTGAATTGATATCATGCTAGATATTATGCAGTAATATATAAATTATTTCGTGTTTTGTAGTAAATACCAAATGATATTCAGTGAAATGATTTTGCAATTAGATTGTGGCCATTTACACTGTTGTGTTCTTTTTTAAAGGTTTTCGTAAAATTGTTTCTTTAATCCTCTAAGTAAAAGTTACAGGCTGGAATCAAGATATTAGAAAATGGCTTTCATGCTGACCGTAGTTGTGTGATACGAAAACCCATATCACTTGGAAAGCTGTCCATCTTTGAGTTGTTATGAATGAGCTCCTTTTGGAGAGTGTCCGGGATGCTTTCGTTTAAAGCCTTAAAGTTAATACTGTGAATGGTACACCGAGTAGCTCAACGAACACAACGTGGAGGTAAATTTATAAACTGTCAGGTTATGAGTAATAGTGACATAGGTATCCTAGACACAAAATAGCGGTTGGTGTCGCGTTATTGAAATACAACCAATACATGATACCATATTCAAGGGAATAATTCCTGGAGTGAACCAGTTATCCAACATAGGACTTGCTCCATCTATCTAACCAAAGTGATCATTGCGATGTTTATCCATCCATGAAGTTTTCCAAACTGGTATGTTTATACCTCCTCTAGTTATCAGTGCATCTCTCATTTCAAACTTAGCTGTTCCCATGGCCTACAATAAGAGGATCTCATTCATCTTCGCCGTGGCTTAGCAATGATGCGCTTCCCACAAACAGTAGCCATAAAACTGGATTATCTGCATATAACCCTTTGAGAGAATTTCTTACAGAATTTGCATAATGTAGTCTCCCACTAGTTTCCGACGGATCCAGTTTTCCCTGCTTAGCATCCAGTTTAAAATGTACCTTTGTTCAAATGTAGCTTATTTAGCTCACTGTTCACCTAAAAAGAAGGATCAGCACAAAGTAGTTGTATATCTACAAGGATTGTCCTTTGCTCATGTTCTAGTATTTTCATATATGATCTTTCATCTTGTTTAACCCTATGTAACGAAGAACACCGGTTTTGACTGCAGATGTGGTTGGCCAAACAAGATCCTGCAGTAAGTACAATCCAACCCCAGATGAATAAATGCAGTGTAATTTAGAACGAATATAAAAATGGAGTTGATAAACTTGCCATTCCTTCGACGGGCAGCAACAAAACAGCATCATTAATTTCGATCGATTCATTAATGATCTCATTGATGGTCACATCAACTCTTGTTTTAAATTTGCTCATTAGATTCTAGATGACCCTTTTCATCCAATCTATCCTGGTCTCGTCGTTCCCATCCGTCCACATGCTCCTCATTTCTACATCTACCCTCTCACATTAATAAAAAAGTTTCCTGTACCCTACCTGGCCCGACTATCTACCAAAAAGGAACAGGTCTCAAATGAACTACATCAAACGTTTTCTACATGAAACAAATATAACCGACATTCTTTACCTTTCGTTTTTATTATTATTATTATCATTTCGTGCTGCGTGACGAACAATGCACGTTTTAACTGAAATGTAAGCATATATGCTTACACAAGTTAAACAAATAAAAATACAGAGAACAGAATCAATCATTCTGGGAAGGACAGACGAGAACGCGTACAAGATTGGTCTTGGTCTATCCCTCAGATTGGTGTGACAAGACGAGAAAGGGCATAGGTTAAGGTTAGAGGGTGATAGAAGAATATACATCTGGCACCAGTTCCGTTTGTGGACAGGATCAAACATGAGCACAATTATCCAACTGAACAAGACTTGAGCGCAAACTGAAACGCCGTACATTCAACAGGTTCCACTTGAGGCGATCGTTGGCTATTGAACGATCACTATTAAATCACCCGATGCATCTTTTTCATAAGGCTTCTCTCTTGGAAGGTAATCGTACCTTACCGATCTAAGATGCAACATCAGGACTTCTCATGATGTTCATATATAAATTAAGGTTTCCAAATGGGATAGGGGCTCAAGTCTAACCCAAAACAGTTCAAATTCGTAGTCATCTATCCCTTGTAAGAGAGTGTTTTTGTCCAATCGAGAATCACAGCATACAAATGAACTACTTACCTGCAAACGCGTCCAGCCTTGGTGGAAACACATTGGTGTGGAACTGTCCACGAATATTCCCCTTGGGCATGTAATGTGCCACAATGTAGCATGCGCAACCGTCAGCACTGGTGGCTTGACCAAAACCAACAATCTTCGTGTCTTTCCAAATCATTTGCGTGAAATAGCCTATCGACAAACGGCAAATAGCGAACGCAGCAAACATCAAACGAATCTGGCACGAATGTGATGACGGGCTCTATTACGAACGAGGCGTATAGTTATCCAGCAGTCGTTGAGCGCGTGAATGACAAGAATCAATGAACAGTGAGTGCCGTCTACACATGTTTACCACATTGTTTTGTTTAGTGATGACGAACCTTTCGGTTTGAGACAGTTCTCGATAGCAGTCGACAAAAGCAATCTCGCTCGTTGTATGCCGCTTTGATTCCAATGACCGCCGTGCTCAGCTATTATTATCAATGCATCATAAAATAAAACTGGCATCAACTGTCTACGTTGTTCTCCCTCGGAGAGTTTAATTGGTGAATAGGGCGCCAAACGATTGTCTGACTGAGGTACGTTTTATCAGCAGAACAATCTGGTTGATTGGGACAACTTCCCAACTGCAAACATGCTTTCTGAGCTTGTTCAATTCCAAATGAAATCATTTAGCACGAGAACAGTTTTCCACACTACGCTAATTGCAGAGTATGATCTTCCAGAAATTCGTCACGTTTTAAAATACTCCAATGGAGTAAATTGAGACAAAGAAACCATTAGAAATTGTTTCCCTGGATGATACAAAGTATGCAAATAATTCAGTAGCATAACCAAAAAACCGTATGCACCCTTAATTAATCCCTGTGTATAGTTATTCGCGAAGATGAAATTTCAAGGGCCCCAAATTCAGATCAATATCCGGATCCCCTATCACTGCTCACAACTAACTGTGAATTATACGGCAAGTGGAAAATATCAACAATATCGGGTCATATTGCATTCGTCTGCATACTATACTGCGTGGATATATAGCAACCCGTTGAGGAAAGAAAGCGGAGGTGAATTTAATCAACGATTACCGTGGCGACAGAAACTGCATCACAAAGGTCCTCAGCATGCATAGGTCAGGCTTCAAACAACTAATGACAACCCCTTCGACAAATCTAAGCATACTTGGGTCGCGAAATTTGTGGATAACAAACCCATATTTCTGACTTCTATATTAATAACAAGAAAAGCCTTGAGTGTGTCAATGCAGTGTCTGGTATGCAGTAAGTGTCGTATCACAGCGATTGTTGAATATTTTGATACTAAAAGTGCCACTTTTTTTCAAAACACGCTCACACATTCTGGTCTACAGTCCGCGTTCAATTCTTCGGGATTACCGCAAACCTCAAGTACATTGCAAACATAGATGAAAACTAGAAATGACTGAATGGTGGGATTTGCATGTGTTTGACCGAGTTGGTGAATTGATCATCCTGCAAACCATTATCGTCTTTGCCGCAGGATGGATGGACGTAACTGTATTAAGAATTTGATGACCAACCCGTGCAATTAAAATTATGTCAACGTCCACATATGGTATTTATTTTGTAACATTCCAACTTAGTTAATATGTGTAAACCGCTGACTATGAGCAAACGAAATTGATGGCCACTATCAATTTTGCTCATGTCGTGTTATTTGATACATTCAAAAATGTTTTATTCGGCCTCAGTATTTCTTATGGATGAAACAAATCTCTGAAATCCGAGAAGACCTGTAGAACTGGACAAGTACTCCTCCGCTGGAATAAGTCAGTCTGTCAGCCAGCCAGCCTGCCAGACTGTCATTCAATATTGCCGTCAATCAGTCAGTCAGTCAGTCAGCCAGTCAATCAGTTGATCATTCATGTTCACGCGACAATTTTACATCATTCATTAATAAGTCAGGGAGGGATGCAAAAAAGCATTCGGAACTTGACTGTTGTGATACAAGTGTGCTATAGACAACCACGAATACAGGAGAAATCGATGCCTCCAGAGTGAAACAAAAAAAAACAACTTACAGGTTTCATATGTCATTTCACCATCATAGTCATGGAAATCGATCTGGCTGTACCACATTTTTGATGCGTCTCCCCCTGGAAAAAACAACAACAAACATTTGCAGTTTAATGCATCTATACAATTCTGTTCTGCTTTGTCTGTTCTGACCTGAAGCGCTTGCTAGGGTACATGAACGAGTAAATTAAAATGAGAGTACGGCATGCTAAAATATGCTGTCATTCGTTATTACACCCGCTGGTTTTGACGCGCAACCCAATGTCGCGTTGATTTGAAATTACCTTTAACTGAAATCAAGTTGACCACGGCAACCGAGTGTGAATTTCAACTCCAGGTCCCGTGTCAAAACTGCGAATGGCTGAAAGATTACACAAATGTTTCAAAACTACTAGGGTTAGTTGCGAAATGTTAAAATATTTGTACATCCAATGTGGAATCGTACGTTCCAAGCTTCTCGTTAAAAATACTGAAAGTGAACCAGATTAAGTCAAAATAAGAATGTTCTACTATCGCGCAAGTACATTTATGACAGCGAAACATGTTTCAAAATGTGAACACTTGAATGGATGCCTCCTCAGTGATTCAGCGTGAAGCATATATCCAGAGGTCAGTGAAGTAGACCGTCTTTACTGTGAATGATGGTTTTTACCAGGTAAGAGTTGCGCTATGGAACAAGGAATATNTAAAAGGCTGATAAGGCCACCTGAGAGGACACGGATGGCAGAACAGCGTGTAGCATTGTTTGATGTGAACACGATCTGGGGTAAAATTTCACGAAAAAGGAGAAATTCTCATCGCCATGTAGAGGTATTTTACATTCATTAAATTGCCAAGTTTCATAAATTGGATTGAGACTCTGGAAGTTTTGACTTTGGATGATTGGGGTGTGCGTTTGTGTGGAAGTATCGAGTTTCCAGAAATACCAGATGAACAAGCAAAGCCCTGTTACAATAAGCATACATCTTCTGCCCATACAGCTCGAAAGGGTATGCAAATAGTGTGACCAATGAAGACGCTTATTTAAGCAGCAGAAAACACTGTTGACATGGATATTCTCACAACAGAATTCGGAAATCGGCATAGATAAACTGGCAGTGTATGCATTAAGGAGTGTTGTAGGTAAAAGACCGCATTAAACGTAAAGATGAATGAGGAAGATAGCCTGTCAGAAATTAATCAAAGTTCAATTTAAAGCAGCAGGATAAGCGACCCTATCAGGACCATAATCCCAGAGACGAATATTAGATTTCCAACAGTTTCAGTGATTACACTGGACCCACAGCGTCAACCGGAATTATTTGAAAAGTCTCAGTTAACAGTACTAAAGTGTACTCATATAGCTCAAACAAACCTGGAAGTTTGCAACCAGCAACGACACGGTAGTATTTTAATTTTCCAAAAGGGATAAACATAACTTGAAAAATACCATACTGTAATATCATGACTACAATTCCGTGATATTTGAGCAATTGACTGGTTGAAGCGGAACGCTGATTAAACCCGAAATATGAACGTATGTAGCGTCGTGAACAGACTTGTATATGAAAGAAAGCCAGTTTATCACACTGTTGTAAAGGTGAAGAAGGTGAAGTAGGTATTATTGTAGGTCAGTTTCTGTGAAGCATTCATAATTGTCGGGTCGAGCGTTTAATTCTGACAAAGATAGACGCGTTGGAATTCACAAAGAAAAAGGGTTTATCTCTGCCGTAACATAATATTCTTACATTGAAAGCTCACTGTAATAAATAGCATAAGGCGAGGAGCAACAAAGCCGTTTGACTCATTATAATAAATGTTTGGGAAAAACGTTTCAATTAGTTAGAATTGTGCCACACCATACACATCGTTTTGTTTTCGTGTGTTGTTTTGTTCCCATTAAGGAATCAGATGATTAATTACGGTTCAGTGTGCCTGCTCTCTTTTCTCCATTCAGTCAGAGTACTTTTCCGGTAGTTGAGAGCATTCCCTGTTCGACTATGTGACCATCGACCGTCTACCGTCGATGAGCGTGACTTCGGCTTCAACCGGCTTCCAAGTGCACGATGCTATCGATGCATATTTGGCAGCCAAACTAACTGTGACCCTCACCGATAATGACACTGAGCTTCATGTGGGGCTGATAAATACCATCACAAAGTCAACATTCTTTATTTGTTTAATGTTCCATTCAATGACGATAAATTTGGAATGTTGTGTACTGGACTGTATGATTTGTTCCAAGGTGTATGTGGAGAAACGGGGATGGTTTATATATGTGTGAATGGGTCGACGAACCATATTAGGTTGTATAGTGTTGGTTTATGGCTTATTTATGTTGTAAATTCATCATTCTGGGGCACCTGGTAAAACTATTTCATTCTTCCAATTGATTTCTGCTATCTGTGGAATGTCATGGCTAAACTATTTGATTGAAATAAATGAAACACCACTGCTTGTTTATAAATGTCGCTCTGTAGGAGACAGTCTCTAGTTGAGCAAAGAATAAATGGGCAGGGTTGAGCAGTGACGTGCCGTGTGATGTTGACTCACAGACTGGCTGACTGTGAGTAAGGTTATTTAAAAATAGATCGCTTTAAACCAATGTGTCTCACGTGCCGCTGAATGGTCTGCAAAGTACCAGGGAACTTGTGTTAGATTTCAGCCAGGAACCGGTGCATACTAGTTGAATCTCTTAGGGCTGGTATACGGTAGCAGACGTATACGCGGTCAGATCCACAGATAAGTCGTGGTGTGGTATATAGGCATTGGATAGCTGGTTTGAGATATATGCAGTATTGATTGTTTCCATCAAGAATGAAACGGCTGTCTAATGGTTGCTCTAATTTTAGTAAAATTTGTGTCACACATTGAAAAGGCGCAACTAATGGCATTTTAATCATTTGGGATTAGCGAGTAACACTAGCAGTTTCTCAAAGAACAGTAGCCTACTAACCCCTGGTGATCTCACATATTATTACTGAAATCAGTAATGCCGTTCCTTTTAACAATCCCCCCACAAATCTCCAACCTACATTTGATAACATCCTCAATGCTTCCCCTGGAACCATTCTTACCCTGAGCACCTTTTCCAAACCGACAAAACGTTTTCGGTTGCTAAACGTTTTTATCTCCATCAAGTATAACTGACCGTAACACTCTAACCTGAATGCAAGGTTAATTTGAACCACTTTTATGTCTTGGCAATACTGCTGCATTCCCCAAGACAGATTTGCTTCAACACGACTCTTTTAGTCTCATGTTCCTATAGGTACGCACTCACAGTTCTTTGTCGAATACCATATTTTACACATGGAACTTTGTGAGCACTGGTTTTTGTGATTTATCGGTGCACCCCCACACAAAAGCTCCTTGACAATAGTCCATAACACATAACGCCCATGTTTATCGAAAATCACTGATAAGGTTTCTTATACCCCAATTTCGTTCGCCCGTTCTTTATTTCTACATTGTCGGCGCACAATTCCCTAAACTCAATTCCGAAACTGTTGTGTTGCGATTCAGTTATCAACCTTATGGAATATCAGTATTGACACTTTTAAAAACAACGGTGTTGATTGTTCTTTTTGTAGCTCAGATAGTATAACCTGATGTTCAGTTGTTTGCCGAGGTTGGCAAGTGTGTTGCAAACGTTTCATCACCAACCTCAACCGTGGAATACTCTAAATTGTCGTTCTGCGTTTGGCGTCCATTCCTGCATAACTCGCTGATTTTCCTCATGTGGACACTACGGACACTTCTGGTATACCATATCATATTTGACATCGTTGGATCTCTTTATCAGTGAAAGACAATAACGATGTTCCCTAGCATGCCTCATGCCTTTATCCGCGAAGTTGTTGATTAATATAGTAATTATTATTATACAAACAATGTGCAGATAGATGAAGGGGGAGCAAAAAAAGTTGCAATGGAAAAGTGGCAAGTGTTTACGAGGGTTGTCTTCATGGGATTCGAGCAAATCTTCCGTGGCCATAAGTTGCTGACCTTCGCTATTTACATGAGCTTGGTGGCTTGTCTTTCTACCTTGAAGCTAATCGCTTCCAACCGCCATCACGCACGTGAATCTCCCCCTGCGGTCTGACAGTGGAGAACACTAGTGTAGAAAATTCCAAACATCACTCCGCCTTTCCCACCTTTCACAACATACTCGGTTCAAAAACACATTCGGTTGAATTGCGTCGATTGCACAAACAAGCACCTATATCCTGATCATGATAACGATCACAGCAATGTGACCACGGACGAATTTTCGATAGGAAAACCAGACAGAATTATTATTCACTACGCACTTCATTATTTTTATACGGATGAACCAGTAGTTTGTTTTTCCTCACTGTTGAACTAAATTTAAAGTATTGTACACCGACATTTCGTACAATGTTTCAATTGGGTGGCTAGAAGAAATCCGCAAATTGAACGAACAAGAAAAGTACTCCATGTGGTGTACCTTGGTATAATTCTATGAAACACCATTTCTTGGTCTCTCAATGATGACGATTCCTCAAGAGACCCACGGTTTGTCCTTTCTCTGATTCATTATTAAAAATCGTGCCGTTTCAGAAATGGCTCACCTCAAATTTGTGACTGTGTTATTATTCCACTCCTTTTAGTTTCTGTTGCTTGTCTGCGTTATCCATGGACCCACAGGTGAAGGGTTTTACCTTATTCTGCAGACCCCTTTTCAAAAGCAAATGTGAAACGAAGTGTCTTGGTTGATTGTACCTTTTGCGATCATGATGAAGTTTGTGGAAAGTTGATTGATAGCGCCGTGTGTGATGCAAACAACTGTTTTTTTACGAGCTTGCAAAATCAGTGTTGAATAATACTATGCGCTGCAAACTGAAACCCTTGCTTGTTCTTACTATCACTTGCAGGAACCGTATTACTCTTAAACTCTTTCTCCAACACAGACCGTATTGGGATTGTATGTTCCAGTTGCACTAAATTGGCTGTGCTTACGACATTATTTCACGATGCCAAAGTTTAGGACAAACTGCTTATTTTTCAGCCCTCAGATGTAGAAAATTGAATTTTTTCTTGGATTCACCTGAGGTGATATGCGTTGACACAAATGGCGCAGCACATCAAATCACATGCGACTAAGTTATGGAGTGTTCTACGGGATTTTCTAAATATCAGGGTCGTTGGTATTTTATAACACACTGGATAGGGTGGTCATTAATAGATGTCATTTTAATAGTTACTTTTCGGATGGAATAAAAAGTCGCATTTGAACAATGAATACTGCTTGGTGTAGGGTAGTTTCTTGTCACTGTTTCTGTTGGATTAGAAGTTTTGTTTGAAATAGGCTACTTGGTATTCTTCAATTGAGACCTCACTGAACACGGCTGTAGACAGCTTATACAACCTGAGGTTACACTGATGATTTTGCCTAGCCTGGCTACGGAACATCTGCGTACAACACTTCCAGCTCGGAGAAAACACCAACACCAACATATAACACCATAGTTTTCTATAATTCACAGTTTGTAGGGGAATAAAAGAATGGGTGAGGAACACTTACCACCAAAAAATGTTTCCTTCGTGACACCCATATAGGCCAAATTTTCCCCGTATGTGGTTTGATCACTGTGGCGCATGCACTGATTTAGAGCCAAATCTTCGGCCCACTTCTGTGCCGATCGAGACAGAGCAGAGTCGAGGGTCAACGGAGGGCAGCCATGCATAGCCCGAAACCTATGATGATAGGTGAGGGAGGTGAATATATTGGAGAAAACAGAACTTGCTTTNTGAATGTGGGCAAAGTAATCATCATTACATCACAACCATTAGTGATGCGCTTATAAAAAGAGTCGCCTTTTGAATTGAACATAAGTAGAACTCGCTACGTAACTTCTGCGTGCTGTAAACAGAATAATTAAATTTATTTAGTGAATAGTAATATCTCATCATCTAAAATATTTTAGCACTGCATTTACTTCATTGTGTCTTAGAGGATGAAAGAGGTCACATCCTATTCTTCACCCCAAGTCACTTCCGATTCCCATGTACCACATAAGGCCTGCATATTACCTCTTTGGATTCACTGGACAGCTATTATTCTGGACGATCTAAATAAAAAAACCTCGGCTTATCTCTAGACCCCAGATATTCTGGAATATAGACCTTTGCCGTAATGGGTACACTGTACAGTCTGTCCTAGATCGGTGCGGTAAATCTATGAATATCTCTCTCATAAGCTTGTATCTGACGATTCTCACTCCCTACCCGTTTAGCTTCTTCCTACTTCCTTTCGCATCCACCTGTTACCACCAAAAGACCATCTATGCGTGCACTGAGGTTCACAAGAGTTCTGCATTTCCGTACTAGGTTCATTGCATCGGAATTGAATATAATATTATTCTGCATGTTATTTGGTGTTGCAGTTGGATTATCCGTAGATCCCGCTTATCATCATTTATTATCCTATTACTCGTTTTTGTGATGCATTAGGCGATTGATTGGTTTAGACAAAATGGCCTGATATTTGCAATCCTTTGTTGTTCCACTTGTTTCCCGATAGCTGCTCACTTACCTCCTTCCACTTGCATGCTACAACAGTGGAACCCCATGAAAATCTGAGCCCTACTGCCTCAACTCCTCCTAGCGGTGGACGTGCAGTTTAGCGTAGCATTAGCAGCAGTTATAAACAACAATATCTTGGGAGAATAATCTATGTGAGGACGTGAAGCTCAAAAGATGTTTAAAAGGTTTGTCCTCTTAAGAAATGGAACATTGTCCCAACTCCATACTCATCCATTAAAAGCCTATTGATCGATAAAAAGTCAGCGACATTACCGACATTACGTTGTTGCAGATAGAATCTATCTGAGTGCTCAAGCGATATACTTTTTATTTTTCAATTTTGTTCCGCTAGTAAGTGCATATGGAGGTGATGATTTCAACCAATCTCTTTTAAACTTCCAAAAGTGCTAAATTAGAGGAACCGAGATACATTTCTTAAAATGTTTACAATGATTTTATCGTATACGCAAGAAATCTGTGGGCCGAAGTTGAACACCATTGACCAGTTGCGGGTGTAGCTCGATGCTAGTTTTTTGGAAAGAAATCCACGATAGTAAGAAACCTCTGCTGCTGCGTCTGGGAACTTTCAAATTTTTCACGGGTCTTTGGACTAGAGGAAGGTAATTTACTCACAGTGTCATTATTATTCATTTTGCCGCATTACTTTAATGACTCTAGGGTACGTAAACAAATAGTTTCCCACAATTTAACGATATTTGTCAGGACAGGTAGTGGTTGAAGGGATTCTAAAGATGGTCCAGGCAAAAACTAGCTTGAGGTTGTGGAAACCCTGAACAGCGAACCTAGACATGGGAGTCATGTTAGGCTCCCCGATTGAGGGCCTCGGGATCAGCGTAATCGATAGTTTGATAGACTAAATTATGACGCTTGATCATTTACTCCTTGTCCTTGCATTTCCAGTCTACTTCAGTTCTCTATTTTTACCTGGAAGCTGCTTTCAGTCTACCAGTTTTCCCTCCACTTCTTCATTGAAGTAAGTTTCCAAGAAACGAAAACCGAAACCACCGCAAGCAGGTGCATGGTTGATATTGTATCATTCTACGCACAATGGAACCATTAGTCTTTCAGTTTGTTCTATCTCGACTATTCCTCAGTATGATAATCAATTCGTCGATCACTACTCTTACAAAGGCTTGACCCTTCCAACTACCGTAAAGTCTGTTGCCCTAACCCCACTGAAGCTTCAGCTGAAGAAAAAAGGCCGGTCATTTATACAAGTCAGCCACACCCTTGCGCATTTTTCACATAAATTTGCAATATAAAATCTCGTTTCTGTGACAGGTGTTTTGCATGTATGCTAATGATATTGTGCTGTGCGAACCCATCCTCCTCCGAACACTTATTTAACTGATAATATTTCCTGCATTCAGCAATCGTTTATCCTGTCCACGCATTAGTTCGAATCCACAACCATGCGTTCAAGCCAAATCAAGCCTAATGAAGAAACGCTTTATGCACCCAAAGGGTGAATTTTTAGCAATTGAAGGATGATATGAATTGTACTAAATAATGACAAATTTTTCCGAGTTCTTCCCTATGAGCAATATATCGTAATAAGAGTTCTTATCTAAAGTTAACTCTGTCAAATAACATGGTGTGCATTTGGATGATGATTGCTTTGACTAAGTTATATTCACAACTGTTTTGTTGGAATACGACTTCTACCATTTAATCTAGAGATCAAATAGCTTCACAGGTAACAATCATTCAGTTCTACTTTGAACATCAGAGTGTCTTAGTGTTTTACAGGTATTAATCAAATTCGTGCTGTAACTTGACTTTCATAACTTTTGTTTCTCCTAACGCGAAGTGTTCAGATCCCCATTTACGGAATTGAATACGATGTTAACCCACACAAGAGGTGGCATATACGTAATTATCTCCACTTATATTTCCGCTTCCATTAGTCAAATGCCTTTAAAACGTTCGATTTCTCGATTTTTGTCGATGGTTGCCGATGAATTAGTTGTGAAATAACGAAGCCACAGTAAACCAATTTAAATAGAATTTATTTATCAAAATCAGCCACGGAGTGGTTACAGGTATTAAAGTTTCATCTCGTCCATGTTTTATTTGCCCTTCTTCCTTTATGAGCCCTGAAGTACACTAAGTTGACGGCTCAAAACGATCTAATATATGCGGCATTCTAACCACTGACGACCAATGTCGAGGCAGCTAACTTATCCCTATTGAATTCGTCAGATAGAATGAATTTCCCTGCTGCTTTGCATAACACATTTTCCAAATCTGAACTGGAACTTTCGAACTACTAGAAATTTCAATGCGACACTGAAGGGCGCGCAAATTCAAACGGTGATTGGAGAGAACTCAGAACATAGAAGTAGGAGATAAAGTTTGGAATAATTACCCTTTACCCATAGCCATAAAAATTATAAGATTGGAAACTGAAATGTATTTCCCAAAGGAAATCATGTTGCACGAATTTGATCAAAACTTGTAATTTATTACTCTCCGGTTATTCTGTCCTGGCTTACCTAAACCGGATTTGAATGTCTTACACTGCCTTCTAATACAATTTTATATCGTTTTCCAGTTTATGTAAACCAGTTATTTGAGAAGAGTTATAGAGAAGAATCCTCTCTTAAATTTGGGCTACAATTCACTTTTAGCATTTCCACAGAACATCTGTTTCACCTAAGTATTTAATGTGACGCTTTGTTGTGTGTGGTCCTTTCGACTGAAATGTAAACTTTTTGTTGTACACTTTTACATCACCAATGTGTGAGGCCCACCGCTTTTCCGAAGGTGGTTTGTCGTTTATATCGTTTTTTGTTTGGTTGAACATTGATCTTTCTTTTACAGCATATCCAAATTTGTTGATACATTCATTGTTCTACCGCATGACTAAACAGGTAGAGAACACATTGGTAAGTAGAAAATACAACAGTGTATCATTCGAAAGTAATTCTGATTGAATTGGATCAGATATCAATGTAAATTACAGACTCAGTAATCCCTTTCATGAATCTTATTCTGTGGAGTAGAGCCGACTAGTTTATCATTATTATTATTATTATTATTATTATTATTATTATTATTAATATTATTATTATTATGTCTTAGCACTTCTGTGTTAAGTCCTTTTCTCCTGAACAATCAGCCGTGATCCCCTTGAGACATATCCGGACTGAAGAAATATTGTTCTGTCTTTGCCGGTTGAAACTGTGGCTTGTTGCTTTGGGGGATTGGGATGCTAGAATTATTTGTTTATTTCAAGAAATCTCGAACTAAATAACCTTTGTCAACTACAGTTGTGAAATTTTTTAAGATCAGCTAAAGATATAAACAAACCAGTAGGCATTTCTATGCCAGATGTACTCACGATCTAGGTGGAAGAGCAATGCGTTCTGCTGTGGGGTGCGATTCGGTTTAGCCACTTGACTCAGTTTTGTCCTGATTAAAGTGCAAATGTGCCAAAGGTGAATCTTCCGCTCAGCAGTGTGTTTCCGATCTGCTGAATCACCTGGTACATCTCACTGCATTCTCCGAAAAGAATCTTTTTTAGTTTTTCCTCTTCATCTGTTAAATTGCCAACAACCCGTACCAGTAAGACTCTTAAAACTTCTAAAAGTACAAACTCACTGGTAAAATCGGTCCAAAACTCCGCGACTATAAAACAGGATATTCGGAACTCCATTGAAACGATAAACATGGAACCAGAGTGAAACTATTTTACTTTGAGTGTCAGGAATTTAAATTGGTATATACGAGTTTATTAGATGAATGTGCTAATAAACCAAAGTGTCGTCAATATTGTTTTTTACGTTTTATGGACTATCTTAGACGTTTTCTCTTCTTCCTTCAGACCAAATTATCTTCCCCTAAATTTTTGAAACAATACACTTTACCCAAGGTGTCCCAGTAATCATTAGTCACATATTACCTCTGCCGTTTCAATATATTCTTAATGTATCACAATATTCATATTCGTGATCGAATAGATATGTTGTCTAAATTAACGCCCCTTTTCGTTGAAAACTTCGATCGAACTTGCTATCGTCTGTTGACCAATACATCTCCAGCCTTGGCTTAGTTGAATTTTCAAAACTTATTACACCATATCACATTTCAACTAACGAATATGAAAGTTTCTTACACCTTAGTAATGAATTTGTTTATTTTGTATTATTTTTACCTCTTATTCCTGCATTTGTTTATCCACTAATAATAATAATGTTGTGCCTTAGACAGTATGCTATCATACACCTACCCAGAAATTATTGCGCAATATGCCTCGAACAAAGCCTGATGGCGAAATTTCTACAGCCCAAGTAACCTTCTTAGTGAATCAGTTTCGAGATTCAGAGATAAGATGATCTGGATTGACAGCCAAGCAATCGGTACATGTGACCAAGACTACTAATATTCAGTTGTTTTTTTTAATATAAATAACTTTTTGGGCGATTCATTTTGGGCGAAAACCTAGGACGACGATTTTTTATGATTTACACAAAAAACAAAAGTGGTATGGAAATTTAGTAGATTTCGGTTCGATGTCAGTAAAGAAAGATTGTGCATTATCGCCAATTTGAAGGAAGAGGCTGGAATGTGTCGAATGTGCTTGATGTAATTGAACCAAAACACAGTGCAATGGAGCAATAGTCAAAGCCACTTCCCGTCATTATTGACCAAAAGCAAACAATTTGCCAACCATTTTTAGTGTATCCTTCACGGTCAAGACCGCCAGAACCAAAACAGATGATCGATTCCTAGTTCTTTAATTTTGCTGCACGATCTGGATGTAACGATTGACAACAGCGCAACAGAAAAGTGTAATGGAACCAGTTAAGTTCATGGCACCCTTACTGAGGTTAGTGTCTTCAAAACCTAATGCTTTCCAGTTTATCAAGTCAATATATAAAATAACCCAAGGTTCGCTTTCAGCATTGTTGGGATATGTTTGAATCGACATCGTTCACAGGCACCTTACAGACATCCACTTAGATAGCATGATCTTAGAACCCCGTAGGTTTCTAGTTATCCAGGCTATTAATCAATTTTTCGTCACCCATTAAAGTACATCATCAGGATCGGCATCAAAGTGCACGATGTATGAACCTAACTGAGGATGCCATCAACAGAAGTGATCATTTCAGAGCAAAGAAATAATGTTCGGTTTGTCGCTGAACACAAGAGCACATACAAATAAGTTACCTGCAGCACAATACATTATGATCCCACCATTTTAAAAAGCACCAATGTAGTGGATCGTATCTAAGATTAAATGTTCATAAAAAGAATCGACACTTCAATGCGTAGCGTTTTTCTCCATTCTCAAAAACATATTTAGGCCAAGTATTTGAAATAAAAGCCCATTTTCACCAACTAATTTGAGCAACACTCGACTGACCAAAGTTGGTGCGCTTATTAACCTGAGCGTTTGTTTCATGGATTATTTTATCCATGTGTTCATACCACAGAAGTTATGCGTGAAGATAGCAGCGTAAACACAACAAATTTGTCCCTTTAGGTTTCCAGCCGATATAACGCCCATGACACGCAGGCTTTTGACAGCACCTATACTATGACTTAAACTACACCAGGGCTCTTGATCTCATCTCGTCTTCGAATGGCATGCAAAACTTCACAAACTATGCTAAACAATAAAATTTAAATAATTTGCATATGGCCCATAGTTCATCTGGTGATTGGCATTTGCGTTCAGAGGTAACCCAACACCACAATCATGCTACCGGGTGAATCAACGTATCTTTTTTATCTGGTTAGGTAATCAAATAGGAAAATGTCAGATCTGCAGGTTTGGCTCCAAGGTTGTTCTGGTACAGTGTATGTGGACCATTTTCCGGTTCCTGATTTTGCTAAAATCGGAGGATACTGGTACAGTAAATTTTATCGTAAAAACTACAAGTGCTCAAGGGCTTATAACGGTATACATAAGATTAGATTTGTACGTAAATTTTAACTGATCTGTTACATATACGGACGGTGGTGGCCCCATTTGTGTGTTGAATGGCAGCCTTCTGATTGGCCGCTTCCCCTTCCTAAAAAATTGTTGTATCTTTGTATATTCAATAAAAAGAAGTAAAATGAAAATGAATGAATACCGCAAATGCATGAGTACTGATAACTAATAAGTGCTTGAATTGTGGTTGATCTTCTTTTGGACTTCAATCCTCGGTTCAGTCACTCATCCATATCATCGGGAAGTATCAGACCGGAGTTCGGACGTCTTTAAAGTACAGCAGTAGCG
>UZAN01039946.1:35580-65205 GCA_900618425.1 Echinostoma caproni
TAGCGCAGTTTCACCAACCCAGCTGAGACTCGAACTTTGGACTCCTACCAGACTATAAGCTCATACTTCGGCTGATCATATTTGTCGATTAGCGTTTAGGTAGAAGTGCAGCTAGTCAGAACCTTTTTGAGATGACTACACTAATTAATTCAAAGATTCTACGAAAAAGATTATCAATAGTATGTGGGTCCGGTGAATGACGCCAATCTAAATGTTGTCTGCATTCGTAAAAATTTAACACGGAGAATTGATCTGAACATATGGTAAGCCAGGAAACGGTCCTTTGGAGATTACTTGTAAAAGCCAGACCACCACATACTGTACCGGATAAGATCGATTCATATGCATGTTTGCAACCAAAAATGAATAGCGGATTCAACAAATACAGCTATCTACGGCCTAACAACGTGGTATAATTACTGCATTATTATTGTCGACGTGCAAGCGGATTTGTGGGCCACTTTGAATGGTAAATGCAACTCCCCTTGTCGGGGTCCAAAACTCAATAGGCGCAAAGGAAATGCGCTGCCGCTGATTTCAAACGAACTGGAAGCAGCCTGAAAGGTTGCTCAGTGGTCCTAGTAACATGAAATTACCCATGCAGTATATGAATAATTCTTTTGACCTTTATCACTGTGATGTTTATGTATTAACAGATAAACAATTTATATATATACATATGTTTAATAAATCATCGTGAAATTAGCGGTCCTCAGTCAGAATCGTCTAGGGGATGAAGAAACAACGTTAAACTAAGAAAATTAATAACTCTATCAAGGTTCAGGTGACATTTTTTATTTGCGAGATAATTCTGTTCCTTAAGTGAACTTCGCTGCATCCAACCTAACAAACTATGAACCACCCGTCGGAAACACATTGATGGTGAGCCGTCAAGCCTTCTGTAGTCCCAAAGTGCATATCGAAACTGTTTAGTATATGAGTAGTCAGCCACATTAAATCCTTTGTGATGATTCTGTTAATTCCAGTTTATCCAACAGTCGATTATTGTACCTGTTTTTATGAGCATTACGTTTTGAAACCAGACCTTTCGTCAATTCTGCCTTGTTCGAGGAAAATTACCGGTGACGATTCATTCAACGATCTTAAGTTAAATCCTGAAGCTTATATATTCTTCCTACAAAATGAAGAACCACTTGAGAAAACTACCTCTCAAATATGCAAACTAAAAGAATCAAAGTTTACCGGATAGAATCCACATAATTTCACAATCGCACAACTTATACATGAAGACTCTTCCAAGCACAAAATCAATTCAGTGCCTCTGTAAAATTATTTGTCTACGCTTGATTTATTTCAGCGTCAACTTATAACCATCTCTACGAAACAAAAGTCAACTATTCAACTTGTTCACTTGTTCGCTTGTTCATTTTCTCTCAGTTGTTGACTTTGTTGGTGTTACAACACTGTTTTGTTTCATTGCAGAATCAGGTTTTTTGTTGCTTAAGAAGTACGACGTTTTATTCTCGATTTCTATCTGGTCAATCTTAAAACTAAATACTTAGAACACCAAAAGTGCTTCTTTAATAATAGCCATGTTCAAAGATTCAAGTATCCGAATGCCTAAGATAGCACTGGCAACTGCATACACAATAAATTTGATATCATTCAGTAAATTACACTGAGCAAATGGTACTGGCTACACGACTCAGCCATGTGAACGCTGACTTATATGACGGCTATCGGTTTTATTTATGGTACAGTTTCCAGGAGCGATAAAACGAATAATGGGGATGTTTTGTCTTCAAGCAGTTTGATGCAGGCGCTAAACCTACTCACGAAATGACTCATGATGAAGCGCCTTCTCGGCACCAAACAACTGTGAAAGGTATGTTGAATGCCCAAACACGTTTGTCTACATTATCATCCCTCCCCACTCCAATAACAATAAAAACGCATGCAAAAGGTATCATCCCACCTTGCCCCGCCCATCTTGCACGTATTTCTGCAATCAGTTCTTTTTTACCCCACATGTTGGCTTGTTCAAAATCAGGCTTACTTTGATATTCGGAATACCATTATTTCATAAGTTCAGTGTTCATGGGTATGTGGGTTGCACGTCTCTTTTTTCTGATGAGATCAGATTTCACTGGAATAAACACGAAAGCGCAATCGAAGAAGTTTAGCATTGCAGTGGTTAATTTTTACCTCTCAGTTTTTATTGTAGTGACGCGTTCTTCATCCCTTTTGTTACACGCATATAATCCAACCAAATGTCTGTAGTTTTTTATACTAGACCAGCTACCTTTAGTTGCAGCACTGGATGCTTCGAGAGACACAGGGTGGAACATCTTCGTTGTGTACTCCTATTCGGGTCCATTCAACAATTTGATAACCACTGGCTACCCGTTCACGGCGGACTAACCCATTCGCAGCGCTATCGAACAGAACCGTCTAGTGATACTATGACGGCAGGCAGCGAATAAAGGTAACAATGTCGACTTTATTCATGCCCTACTGTGTTCTTGATTTAAGTAGTGACCTCCTTAATAACGTGCTTAAATTTCTACTTGAACGAAATAACTTCTTGATAAAATTTGTCTTGGGTCTGTGAAACAGGATTGGGGTGACCTTTTCGGACAGTGACACATTCCAACCCTAATCACCACACATTGTTGAACTAAGATAGAACAATGGTGACCGTGGGACAACAGGCACAAAATTCTGCTTTCCATGGATCGAATTAAAACACAAGACGGCACAGATAGCCGCAAATTGGTGTATCCAATGCGTATTATTAGGACTGAAACACTTCAATTGTTCAGTTGAAACACGGATGATGCTGTACTATTTAATTCAAACACATTTCAGAAAGTACTTTAAATAAATGAAAGTTAAAATTTGAGTATTATCCTACAATTTTTCTTCACAATCATTGGGCATCTTTTGAATGTCAAATGATTTATCTGGGAAAAACGCAGACACATTGTAGGCACAGTTTCCACAAACCATCCCGTAGATACTCAACGTTGGAAATTTTTCTGCAAGTTTCTGCTGTGTGTTAAACGTTGACCAACATGATGAATACAGGTACACATCAGTTTTCACAATTCATTGCATATGTTTCCCCATTATTTAACCGCAATAAGTCTCTTAGGCTAAACTCTAGGTCCAACACTGGTCACTGTTGTACAATAGTTACGTCTGGGGTGAATTTTAATTATTCGCTATCCTTCCAGTCACTACTCCCGTGAAAAAGGACATTGTTTCTCAAAACGGAACACGCCCTTCCATCAAGCTCATCACCCTATTTGTGTGCCAAACTGTAATGCGATAAACAATGGGAATGTCTTTTAATCACAAAATCCACCGTTGAATAATAAATATCAGTATCATAATACTTGCAATAAAGAATTGAATAAAATTTAATCAGAATAAACAACTCGTTGAGTCGGACAACAGCTGACGTTTGCGCATCTCCCAACCGTGTATGGTCTTTTGTAGAGAAACTGCGGGCTCTTACGATGTGGTGTCTAAGTCCTGCACAACTCAAAATAAATGTCTACTGTAATCAAGGTGTCCATGAGAATTTAGTCTGGTCATACATGGTCTTTTTTGAAGTGTTTCTTGTTATTTTTTTTCTGATGCAATTGCTGAAATTGCATTGTGCCTTACGTTGCCTCCCTGACTGGATTGTAAAAAGTCAACTTTGTCAGCTGGTCACCTAGCACAGGAACATTAAAGACATTGTTGCTGAGATGTTGGTTCACTGGCTTCTGACAAAAGAGTCTGTTCCGATTCTTTATAGGGCATTCCGATAAATCGGAATTGGTACATAAACATATCATTATAAACCAAACTGCGCTGGCCCATCATTTGATAATGATGGTGGGAAATACAATTTATTCACGAACTGATATGGCGGGATCTAGCCACTGTGTCCCATTGCTTTCCATTATGATTTTGAATTTCTTTCTGAACGTGATCAGTTGATGAATTGATAAAATCTTTCACTGGTAGGGAATCTTCTGGTTTGAACACCAATTCTGATAATTTTCAGAGTGGCATTAGACATTATTGATTCTGGTTGTTTATATCTATTCTTTCTACCCACCAAAAATGACTTCTACAAAATAAACCGACAATTCTGGGAGTGTTTTCTCATCCAGCGATCTGAAAATCTGTCAGGGCCCCATCCATGTAAGCCATAATGAGTCGTGTGATTGGGATTTTCACCACTCCTTAGAACTCAACTTCCAAAAGGATAATGATGTTTCTTCCACCCTCAACACTATCAATAGGATTATTACATTTTGTGTCGTGATTGCATCAATTTTGTCATGAATAGTCAAACGAGGATCATATCTGACTCCATTGCCAATCATAGCCACCATGCTTCTTGTTCTGTTCGCGATGAAACCACTCACTCACTATCAGTCTACTTATTCAGAGTCAGGTAACTAATTGCCTTTCTCTCAAAATGTTGGTCTCGAAGTTGTAGTTGTTGGTTTTCTCCCAGACTACTTTATTGACCTCTGCTTTAGCACCCTTCTCGGATTGCAAAGCATTTACCGTGCATTCCAAGTCACTCGTCTCGATATTGCCACACATGCAGCATCGTAAATGCCGACTTTTTTGTTTACACGCCTCCTGACAGATGTACTGGATTGGTTGATCGAATCATTCGGGACGAACAACAGTGTTTGCATTATAAAATGATAAAACCTACATCCCATCTGTAAATGTGCGGCATATTTCAACTCCTCTCGGCCAGAACAACCATAGCGAGAAATGGTTTCGTTCACTATCTGTCTGCAGGGTTTTTCTTAAATTTCATCTTCAGTGCCGTCTGCCCCTGGAAGTTTCACTAGTAGAAAAATGTCCGAATGATTCGTGCGTTTTTCCTAATATGTTCATCATATACCGTTGGTTCAGAACCTCTGAGAAACACCAATAGCCATAGTCTAAAAGACACAATTACATATTTCAGTTTTATTACTGTTGATACAATTATGACGACAGAGCTATACGGTTGATAGCCAGGAACCAGCCCTATAAACTTGATATTTCAACATGGGCCCGCTAATTTGGATTTTGAAAATCACCGATGCGCTATGGAAATTTACAATGCGTTGGGAATTCATCCTTTTTTTTGGGGGGGGGGGGTGCATGAGGCACCATCGAATTTGATCGAACTATCACCGTGCTATCACACAATCCCTATGTACGTTTGCCGGAGTAGTATTTCATATACGGGTACAGCTGTAGTTTGGGCTTAACACACATTCGTATCGTCTATTGCACGTTTTCCGAGACCAACTAATCATTCATTGACAGACATGCTTCACAATTCAGTTCTGTACGTCACTATTCAAAGGGATGTTCTTCCCTCAATCCGTGCACAGGATTCGAATCAAAAAATCTTAGGCGACAGATTTAATCTCACCTTTCCGAAACTCTACCAGTGTTACGAAGTTTCTCTACGGGTCATGAAGAGTTCTAGCCGTATTCGCATTCGCCGCCTTTGGTGATTTACAAAACACACGATGGTTGTGGTGTACTAGAAACAAAAATACAGATCAGTTGGGCACAAAAGCAACCCATGTTACACAACATTTGAGGCTCGGAATGAGGATCACTGTTTTGTGTAAGAATCAATCTAACCGTGTCTAATACTCTTATTTACCGGAATCGAACTCGCTTTAAATAATAACGAGTAGAAAGGGACACTCCAGAGTGGTGCGACTCAAACGTTGTCCTTCCGGACCGTGGAAATCAACTCACCGATTGTGGGCGGCCAGTGCATCGTTGTTCAATGAATTGAAAACGCTTTCCCGATTATTCAACATGATGCTCGATCTGGCACAGTGATCGCGGTGCAGAAACGTTGAGCAATCTGAATTGCATCACACCGGAGGCAGTTACCTGTCTCTGGTAGCCGTAGCACCCACGTGGTTCAACGTACATGAGCCCAAACTTGAAAAACAAACATACATGCACAAACGCTCACTCAAGCACACTCTCAAGCACATCAGGTCTAAACAAAGCACACCAAACGTGAGCTACACCAATCCAAGTCGCCAACATACGAGGTAAATAAAATCGACATTAACATCAGCAAACAACAACAACAACAGCAACAGTCACACCAACAACACCATCAGCTCATTCATTGACGCGGTTTTACTTGTGTAGTCAAAGCGGAATGAACAAATGCACGCACACATTAAGCGCAGAACCAGGGTCAGTAATACAGACATACAACCAGAAAATAACCAGTCAACCTCGTGCCCTCACTGTTCATGCAGATAGGCACACAGACACCCACGTGTGTGTAAACATCTATGTGGGGGAAGGCATACAAATTCGCAAAACATCACCAGCACCCCCTGTGGACAGGCAGTCATGCATGAACGTGACCGAACCGTTTGGCTTGTGAGCTATTGTTCTGCGTACCATCTTGGCAACATCAGCAACCAGACAGATGGAAAAAGAAAACACGGAAACCTTGAGACCCCAACGGACCTGTGTGATGATATTAGTTTGCGGTCAGATATTTGTGAGCAGCGGTGTGTAAAACAATCGAAACAACCATAAACATCCTAAAGAATTCTCTACAGCAGATGAAAAAAACTGTCACATTGTGTGACAGCAAACTTCGCGAGTGTAGGATTCCGTCTGGTCACAAGGTTACCAAATCATGCGTTTGCGAATGAGATCTGGAGCGTGGTCTGGAAAAACATCTAACTGGTAGTATGAATGACACACCATGTACGATCAGATTGGCTGAAACTTGCTGGTAATTTTGAAATCAGAATTTATTATAAATACGGCTGAAGAAAAACTGTGTACGAGACGATAACGAAATTTGCCGTGAACTCCTCTGTAAGTTGATTAGTGCAGCAAGAGGGACAAATATATCTACCTTCCTTCGGATGAAAAACATATCATTTCTCTAGTGTAGTGTGGATAGTTTCGCGACAGAATGACGAGAACTAATCATTCCAACGGGGAAAAATATTGGAAGATGTTTTCATTCTTCTGACATGACATCAATCACTTTTTGCTACAGACCTAACCTTTGATTCCAGTATGACTAACAATTTTACCGTGGCCACTTGGTCACCATCAGGATCGTTACCGGTGGACTTGTGTTCGCTCAAACGAGAGCCCAATCAGCTTGAACCATTGATCACACACTGCTTACCGCACATCAAGCATGTCACGTATGGCCCTTTAGTGATCAAAGAGTATGACGAATTACTGTTCACCCGTAATCCACTTCGGTGCATTGTGGCGGTTACACAGCCAAGGGAAACAAGCAAGACGTCCCATACAGTTGCCTGTCTATGGATTATATATATAGACAATTTGGTGCAACGTTTAGGCACTGAGTGATCTTGTGCTGCTGGACGTGAAGATAAGTTGGATTTGCTACTAAACATATAAGGCACGAAAAATCTGCGCAAAGGCAGGCCCTATCACTGATATCGAATGATTGGACTCCGTAACAACGGTGTACAGAAAGTTCACTTTGGGAGGAGTTAATGTAGATTGTTTTACCTTTCAAGGGTGGTCAGCGAGTCCAAGTCATACATAGGAGATTATCGAATGCACTAAATACGACTTTCCACACAGTAAAGCTCCAGATTGTGTTTAACCTAGAGGCTACGGTGTGACCATGATGAAAGAGAACAGGTTTTCATCCTTTTTCTGCGACTATCACTCACTTATTCCGGAAATAGTTGGACTATCGTGGCATACAATATTTGACTTTTGCCCATTTTGTATGAACTCACTCCAAACCATCGAAATGTACAGGGTTATGTGTTAACAGAAAACGCAGCGCACTGGTTTCCTGCATTGTTCTGCCGCAACGTTCCTTAGATGGATTGTTAAATACTGCTGTGTTTCACATGATCATTCGTTCACTCACAGAAATTCTATGATCCCCAAAACAAGGTTTATCCAAAACACTCTAAAAAGACAGATATTACTTCATTTCAATAAATTCAGGTGCATCCAGATACCAAGGTTGATATCGTTCAAATTCAAGGATTCTTTAGTTTTGGAGCAAAAGGGTGATAAGTATTACTCTAGATATGGCAGACTGAATACCCTTCTCAACCAAAATTGGTGTAAAAACATTTAAATAGGAACAGCAATAGTGAGTATGCTTGTTTCGATTCTCGCTTCCACGAATTCACAGTATTTTGGTCAGCTGTATGCGTGGCAAGACAGTCGACATGGTGTAACGACCTTGGCAACTTGCCATTCCGTTTGAGTGTGAGTCGTGTTCATGTCTCACTGGACCACTTGGTTCATGGCGTCTGTATTTTCCTCTCTTGCAGATTGTCAGTTCACCCTCTTCACGGAGAACCTCCTGTCTGTCGACGGTTCCAGCCCACACCTAGACTCTGCCCACTTGCGGTTATCTGATTTATTCGTTCACGGGGGGACATCCTGCGGCACACCCGAACCAAGCATCCTACAGTGGAGTGGTGGAGTGCATTGATGTGTGTAATGGTAAAGTAAAATCAACTTTTCTCGCGTTCAACCTAAACCGAGAATACAGTAGTTGTACTTTGCACAATTTGTATCCGAAAACGTTTCGTTTTGTCTCACCAGGTAAGTACTGCAGATTAGGTTATATGAACATAAGAATAATAATAATAATAATGGCATTCAAATCACAACTTCCATGCATTTTCACATGTGTTCAACAGAATTCAAAGTTATTACTCTGAGGCTTTTGTCCGATTTAGGAGATTATACTATTTCTGTTCCCATTCGGGTTATGTGACAACTTCCAGTGTTTTGAATTAGGGAAACTTATTTGGGATTTCCAACACGATGATGTTGGTGATAGCAACCCGTTTGTTTGAACCGAAGAACTATTTCTTCTCTCGACACAAACTAACTTTTAGAGAAAGAGGCTTTCTAACTGAACTTTAATGTCCAGGTAGTAATATTTACTTATCGGGGAACAAAAATGAAATCCAAGTGATTACGTTTCAAAAAGATTTGTCTCTATTGAGGTTATTCTAGTGCCTCCCAATCCCTTCCAGGCATTTCGTCAATGGCATTTGGCAACCGATGAGCCTTGGTTCTTCCACCAGTTCAATTCATCATCATCAGCGATTTTTTAGACTGTATTAAATGTTATGACTCCGGTGTGATTGTCAGTGGATAATCAGTGAACCTCAACAACAAATGGGGAACCTTGACCCTCCCCTAACCCTCATACGTTTCATACTTATTCTCGTTCATTGAAAAAGGAAATGCAAAGTCTATTTACAATGGTTTTAGTGCATTCACACATATATTAGATTACGTGTTTTCACTTGAGAATATTTCTTTCAATGCCAATTCTCATCGTCATATTGATGGAACAACATGAGCAGCCAACAAGCTCGTACTCGATAATTTCTTCCTTTGGTTACTAAAGTCATACACATAAATCAATATAGATATATATATATATATGTATAGGAAGTGAACAGATTTGCAAAAGAATAAAGTCAGACTGAACATGCGTTGATTGGGCGATATGGATATGGTGAAGAGTGGATAGAAGAAGGGTAGAAACAAAAGTTTCTATTCACTGATTTAGAATATGAAATCGAGAAACAACGGGAAGAGAAGGATGAAAGAGGAAACGGGATAGGAATAATAACATACTTCTGGCTTAGATCAAATGTTCATGGGTGTATTGACTTTCTGCCTTGGGTCTGCTTCAGGATGGATGGAGGGCTTTACCAAACAGTTTTTTGAACATAGAGTTGATATCGATAACTTTATTGATACCCTCTCTGCTGTCGCAAGGTGCCGTTGTCAGAGAGTTATGGGATACCTCGTAGACAGCTTCAGGTACACGGTGTCCGGTATCAACGTGGTGCGACGTGATTCCACTCGAGCTGTTGCTTATGTTTACCGGACTTAACCAAGCCAGATTGTGTTTTGTCTTGGAGAAAACTGCCTGTTCGTCCAGCATATTTAGCTTGCCGAACATGAGCAGATAAAAGATTAGGCTAACATTGAGGCAATTTACCTTTGAGATTTAATGACAACACAGATAGGTTAGTGAACTGTGTCCGTAAAAGGGCCGCATGAAACGTTCGAGAGATCGTTTTCCTAAGTCAGGTCAAGTATTTGCTCTATGCAATTTAAAGTCCTTTTTGAGCATCCCTGGAAAGATTACTGGGGACCCGTACAACCATAGGAGTAAAATACAGGCAAAAAGAAAACGTTTACTCAAGAAGCGACGGACAGCTAGTGTTTTCAGTTGTAAATTATAGTTTCTTGACCTTTCCAA
The DNA here is from genome assembly GCA_900618425.1 of Echinostoma caproni. NCBI lineage: Eukaryota > Metazoa > Platyhelminthes > Trematoda > Plagiorchiida > Echinostomatidae > Echinostoma > Echinostoma caproni. Next base: position 45,854 of record UZAN01039946.1, read on the forward strand.
ATACAGAACCAACTTGGTCAAACCAGTTTACGGTTTGGTTTAGGAACACACCAAGATACTCGATATTTGGGGGTTGGACAATAGTATCATCGCATGTGTTTAACGTGGGACAGGATTTCAGGAGATTGGCATAACGATTCCCTCTGTGAAGTGAGAACAGTATGTCTACATATTTAGAGGGACTGACAGTTAAGTCATGCTCAGCGGACCACTTAGCAAGGTTAGTAAGGTCAAGTTAGAGAGTGGGGGTGACATATGCATCCGGGTGGGCGATTCCAACCACAACATTGTCCGCATATTTAATGAGCAAAAGATTTTGAAAAGTAGGCATGGATGAAATATAAGTGGGGAAGAAAAACGGGGATAGAATGGCACCCTGTAATACCCCTGGTGAAGAAATTAAGGAAAAAGAAGGAACGACTAAGGTAACATGTGAACTGTGATCGATTTATGAAATAGTTAATGAGTACTGCAGTAATGGTTTGCGATATTCCGTTGGAACACAAAATATTTAACAGCATAGACCTGTCAACACAATTGAAGGCGTCACTGTAATCCACGAAACAAATTCTGACACCTTTCTTGTTTCCATCAAGTGCTGACAGAATGTAGTGAAACAGAGAAGCTAGGGCATCTAGTGTGGAGCGAGAGCGACGGTACGCAAATTGGTTTTGGTCCAGCACATTCAGCTGGGGTCAAATTCCTTGAAGGAGTAACTTCTCGAAAAGCTTCAACACAACAGATGTACATGCAATCGGACGGAATTGTGAGGTGCCTCTTTTAGGTACTGCAGTGATGGAGGCAGCTTTCCAACAATCCGGTGTAATTCCGTTTTCCAAGCACTGGTTAAACAGAGCGGTGAGCACTGGCGAAAGTGTGTGAGCGCACTCCTTAAGGATGGCAGCCTCCAACCTATCGCGACAGCGTATTATCTTCAATTAATATGAAAATATCATCGGCGTAATGGTAATAGAATGGTAAGCCTTCTATCACATCTTGAAGTTCCCAGTTTTCCAGTTTGGTGACATAGGTCAACCGAATTGGGCCCACTGCAAATCTATCCGTTTGCCTGTATAATTCCGCGTTGAAGCTTAACTGAACTACTACTGCTACTACTACTACCACTACTAGTACTACTATTACTACTGTTACTAGTTATACTACCAATAGTACTATATTGTACCGTCAACCTTCAGTGTATATATATGTACATATTTATAATTGTATTAGCTACAATAAAATATCCCTGTGAGTGGGAAGCAAACTGTGATAGATTGGTTTTGACTATCTTTCAGAACAGTAAAACTTGTTGAACAACCTGATTATCGGTTATTCATACTCTCGGAAAAAACGAAACACTCAATTCGTTTTACTGGTGTCAGTGGGCACAAGATAGGTTTGAATATTAATGGGTCAAATCTGAATACGATTGTGTATGTGCAAGTGAGTGTGAGTGTGAATGTGGGTAATTACTCACGGTTTCAATGATTTAATGGTTGTTTATATATGGAAAGTGGACCAGGAGCATTTAAGCTCGGGAATAAGGTAACATTTTGTTGAACGTATTTAATGGAATGTATTAGTATGATTAAGACAGAATGACTAAACACGAGATTGTTTCCCACGTTGTGCTGAATTGAACCTGCTCAAATGATCCTGTGAAATCGTCATGGTTATCGTTCGATTCTCGTTTTAACATAGTAAGATTTGGTTTACAGTATGCGTATTGGTTTCTATTATTCCTTGGTTATTTACATGTGCGAATGTGGAAGGCGTTAATCAAAAGTGTTTGAGTCCAAAGGTCAGTCTCAATAACGATAGGGTTACGCATCCGTGCTAGGTTAAATCGATTTGGAGACAGATAACAACTAATGCCCCGGTGGAATACAGGCAGTGATCAATGTCCAGAAGGTGTGCGCGAATGAGGCTGGAGATCAACCCTGTTCCGTTATGATTGAGCCACCAGTGTACTTTATCCGGCCATTTATTTACCTTGCAGCGAAACCGACGCATAATGAATCCTAGATCCATCTGATAAGGATCGTGTATTCGGATGCCGCCGTCTTAGCCAACCTCTGACATTTATTTATCCGTCTGAATATACCTTCATTACTCATTGTAAGAAAACACAAAGCAGCGAACAAGTTCGTTTGCGGTTATTCTTCTGCAAGCTGATACATCACAATTTATAACAAAGTGTGGAAGAATCATGACAATTTGGAAATGAAATAATCCAAACTCTAGTTCCATGACCGGATGTTGCTCGCACTTTGGTCCTCTCATGTGCGCATTGGTTTTGGTCATTAGAGGCGGGTGGTGGGATGGCTATGTCGTGTGTGGTGGCTTGGCCATAGAAGACCGAGTGTTCTTACAAATTGTTTTTGGGAGCATAGGGGGGGGGGGAATTATTTAGGTGGATTCCGATCGCTTCCGCTATGGCCCAAATGCGACTCCTAATCCTCTTAGATTGGCCGGTGCTAACCGCGTGGTTTGATTCTACTAGGTGTGAAGCGATTGAGCTGCTAATAGTCCTAATTACTCGACTGTTCAAAAATGCCGGGTGCTGCTCACGGACTGGTTCAAATAGACGTCTGCTCGTGCGGCCAATGTACCTTGTCCCATAGGAACAGGTAAAGAGGTACACACAGAAAGATATGGCAGAAACAAGCAATTTATCGTTGCGTTGAAAGCACAGAAGAAGCCTGAAGATGAACGCAATAGGCATTTTTACTGTGGGAATGCTTTTTCTACAACTGTACTCAGCTTACGTGTCACCATACCGGCAGTTGTATCGCCCTTGAAAGGTAGCGATATGTAAGCCGGTTTCTTCTCAGCAGTAATGGTCTTATTTGGCAACCGGTGACGACCCAACATATTGTTCACAAATCACTCTGGGTATTCGTTTCGAAGGAAAACCTTTTTAATAAACCTCAATTCTGTATCAATGGTATGGTCTGTACATATTCTTCTCTCCCTGGAAGCGAGGCTTTGAATCAAGTTTCTTATCCATTCCAAAGGCACACAGCCTTGGAAATGGATATACGATAGCTCCCTGTGGATCGCGCATTGAATAGTCCTGCCTGATCGACGGTTTAGTAGAACGTCCAGAAATGCAAGCTGCTCATTCTCTTCTTTCTCTAGAGTAAACTTGATGTTTGAATGAGCTTAATTTAATAATTTTAAGAGTCTTGAGAGATGCACACTATCATTGACAAAGAACAAAATGTCATCCACATAGCGCTTGTAAAATGTGCAACGATCGATTGTACGTTTTAGGATGTTATTCTCTAGCTTTGCCATGAAGATATCTGCGAACAGTAGACCTAGGGGAGATCCCGTTGCTACCCTATCCATTTGGCGATATCGTTCGTCATTGAATTTGAATTGTATGTTGTGTATGCAAAAGTATAGTAATTGTTCGAGATCACCGACTGGTATTCCAATTTCACAATTATTCCTTTGTATGTGATCACATATGTATTCAATAGTTTCATCACTGGGAACGTTTGTGAAGAGCGAACTGATGTCGAATAATGTCACGCGTATTCTGTTTATGTTTGCTTTTTTAATCTTAGCCACTGAGTAGTAGGAATCCCCTCAAATAACCCCTGATCGGTAACAGTGACCATTCGAATTTTAATAGAGTGATAAAAATATTAGTAGTCATAGTTATTCTTATGGGATTTGGTCACCGTTGGCAATTCCTTATGCCTATCTCAGGTGATATCTGAAATTGGGACAACATTGTGTGGCATCAAGGAATATAACGGAGTTTCACTGGGGCGCCTCATGAGACTTTTTAATAGACACATTACTCCTGTAAGGAAAACGTGTGAAAAAGTCCGCATAATCTCTATACTCAAGGTACTTATTTACTCACATCCATGGACTATAATTTTGCATCTGTATCTGTATGATATTTGGAAAACACAGCTGATGAAGCAAACTTTGTCGGCTCCTAAAGAAAGAAAACATTTAGTATTAGTGTACTCAACACTTTAATACTTGAGATTATTTATGACCCCCCTAGGAGCTGCTCTAATTGTTCAATTATTCCACGTTTGACCGTGAAATTAATCAATCATTTTGCGTCAATTGTGGTTGACGGCTTGCTTGTTCGTGAACATTTACTAGTCAATTCTTTGCACTTATTGCACGGAACGTGTTTGGGTCCACTCCCCAAACACTCACGTTCACTCACTCTTTAAAAAACCGATCAAGCAGGTTCTAACATAGAGGAGTTAGACCGTAGCAACCTAGTGCATTGTTGCAACAGATAATGGGGACATTCGGTGCACGGGACCGGAAACTCAAAACATCTCTCTATCCATTTGGGTTCACCTGGTTGAACAGAGATTTTCATTTCCATTTCTCGGTAACTGCTCTGATGTGTGTATGAGTGATAAAGAGTAGACGGATCGTGGTCATTGATCATCCATTGTGCAATGCACTTCTTCTTGGAGGGCGAAGTGCTGGTGGGTGCGTGGATGACACATTGCAGGTAATCAGCTGACTGATACGCACGTAACTCCGTTCAAGTGACGGCGTGCTCTACTTTGCATTCCGTATCTTATCTTCCACCTCAAAGCAAATAATATCGATCGGATTATTGACCCATTTTCACAAATCGCATTCTACCAACCAACGTATTCCTGTAAGTCAATCGCAGGACTGATCGTCCCGTGCACACTTTGTCTATGTTCTATGGCGAATAACGTTTTACTGGATCCCGACGAACTCACCGACGAAGTGCTCAGGGTGGATTACACGTTGTTCATATATGATGGTTAGTTAAAGTTAGGGGGATACTCACAATTGATGCTTATTAAAACTGCAAATTTGGAAAACATGAAAACAGTGAGGAAGGGTCTCAACTGAAGCCGACTTACCGGTAAAGTACAGCGTCCCTTGCGATCAGTACTAAACTTATTTCTGCTTCAGTCTTAAGACTACTTCTAGTAGGCAGGTACGGTCTTCAAAATGTCATGGAATCTTTCCCTGTCGTGGGTGGTTATTGTAATTGCACGGCGGAGTCTGAAAAGCACAGGGTTTATTTACTGTGAATTTCAAAACGAATGAGGCGTCAGTCATTTCAAGTGAGGTCGGTTTCGAGAAGTGTGTGATCAGCTCAGTCCTAAGTAACCCTTCAGGGATCAATGCATGAACAATTGTAGAACAAATTCACAATGACTCCGGAGTCAGGAACAACAAGTCCAAGATGCAGTAGAATTAAAGATTATCAATTCGACTTGAAAATCCCACAAGCAAACTCCACAACCTGCAGGTGAATTTCCGTTTCACGACAAAATCGGATACTTCAACGAAGCTGCGATCACAATAATCAAAAGTTGAATAAATTATTTTGAGTAGGCTCAATCGTAATAGTTACTTATGTCTTATGACGGAGTTAACTAAACCGACCACAGAACACACAAGACTTTGAATGACTTACCAAAGGGTAATGGAATAAAACTTAAACAATCTTTAGTTGAGCTAACCACGATTAGAAAAAAATCATTGTATTTGAAATACTGTCAGATGGTTATAGTATATCATACCAAAAACTGGTTTCAACATTCTGTAAGTAACCAATCCAATCCTTTCAGTTCTTCCGTTTGTGTGTATTTGAGATGATAGCAATCGGCTATCTGATGCATCGTAGATCAATATACAGATTTTATAACCGAAAATCTTGAGGGTAGTGGGCTCGGAAGACACACATTTTGCTGTGTTCCAATATCAATTCTAGTGTTACTGCATTATTGTTTTTTTTTGAAGCGATTGACAACACATCTTCCACTCCAGGTGCAACTTTTTGTGTCCGTCGCACATCCAGGCAATCGTTGCCGGCTATCACACGTTTATACTACATTTATTTAATCCTCGGTTCGTTTGTAGAATCAAACGATTTTTCAAATGAGGAGCTCATGTGTTCATGGAAAGCCTAAAACCGCGATATTGCTGTTTATTTTAATGTGATATGATGTGATGTTTTCCACAGTCACGATAATCTTGTTTTCCACGGATTGGCACTATACTTTTTTTCTATCTCATATGTTCGTGGTTGGACTAAAAAGATTCAATCAATATTCGGTGTTTGTACCACTACAGTTTGAATTTGGCTGTTATTTTGCGTGACAAATGAAAACTCTGATGAACCAACAGTCGCTATGGAATTCATTTATGCTTGGTAGTCAATAAAATCAACGAGTGCCGCAGAAACGGAAAGCAAATTTCTGATTCAGGATGTGAGAACACATTCAGTGGTGATCAACTGTTTTCATTGATTCATCTTATAAGGAAATGATTTGTTGAATGAGGATAGCCATTTGGTCATTCAAAGGTTAAATTGATTGGTTGGTAGAGACAGGGATTCGGAGTAGAGTGATGTGACGTGTTTCACGGATGTTTCACTAGGTGGTACGGACTGGATGAGGACAGAATCAATCAATCGAACCACTTGCCCGCGGGAAGCAAACACTTCGCAGGCTACGAAAATCCACGTACTGACGGGTCTTACGATGTTTCCTTTGAATAAACCGTTTTATTCGACAAAACTCTACTAAAATACAGAATATAATAGTGGGAACCATACACCCGAATCTGTGAAGTGTAACAAGTAGAGGCTTTGAGCTAGCAGACGTTAAGCGTGCGGTGACAGTAAAAAGAATAAACCAAACAATGTCAAACGGGAACACATGCATATTTGATAGTAACAGCGAGAAGTGGTCTAAGGTGAAGTAATTGGAATACGGTGGGTGTGAGCGCTGGTCATTAGTGAACACTTTAAAGCAACAACTCGCCTATGCTTGCTTGGGTGTATGCGGACCTGTATGTCTATGTCAGAGTCAACCAAACGCAGGCAGGGATCGAACAGACAAATGAGAGTGACAACATAAAGGACAGCGGAGTGAAACCAACATGCGCATATTGTCGGCGTATGTGCTAACGGTGTGGAGAAAAGTTACACAAGCAGGTCGATAAGGAAAATTATATCAATAGCACACGATAAATAAAGGAAACTGAATGACAGTACAGTGATGTGTACGTGTATGCAAAGGCTGTTCGCAATCAACGATCGATAGATCAAATTGAGGTAAAACAATATGAACTGCAATTGTTTTGTCGCAGTACACCCCAACCGTAACCTACCTCACTATCTAATCTGAAAAGAGAGCTAGTCAGTTTACGAGGGTAACCCTTTCATCGAGAGCACTTCCAACGGTCAAATCAAGATGTTTATTCTGCACTACACCGAGCGCACTAAGGCGAATGAATGATCAACTCTGAAAGCTGACACCAGCTGCAGTGAACCCATTTGTTGGGAGTCAGTAGGATTCATGTTTTCTTTGGTCAAGAAACGCGCATGGCTAAAGATCACCCGGGTGAGAAGAAAGTGCATTCGGTAGAGAAATGCGTTTGTACAGTATATGTAGATGCATCAAAGAGTTATATAGACAGAGCAGCAGGTAACATCAGTTGGACTACCTATCCAAACAAAGAAATTTTCAGCCCAGCCAGAACAAAAGAGCACTTGGTGAATATGTTAATAATGCGGTTAGGCACGATTTATAGGTGAAATGATTGATAAACGAGCATCGAGTGGACTGAGAAACAGGCAGAATTGTGGATAAAAGAGTTTGCAGAGTGTGGTATCAAAGATCGGAGCGCAGTTTACGCAAATAATGAGACGTGTGAACGATGTTATAAACGGTTAAATAAAGGGACCGTATTAAGTAAAAATATATTTTCTGGTGTCGTGGTCTGTCCAGCAATATTACTTAAATGAACAAACGGGGACATCAGTGTAAATGTACCGCGATCCAGGTTGATTAAATCGTTTCATTGCGTCTGAGTGGCATTTGACATGCCAACTTTATATGCTTTAGTGTATTTGTTCATCAGTTCAGTGTTGGATATGGTGCATAAAGTTTCCTTGATAAGGAGAAGTCTTCACAGAAGAGCAGTGAACCGGAAACCACCGTTCTGTTTACGGCAATTAAACTAACTACTGCACCTGGCTGGCCATTTTGCTCCCAGTTGCACAACCCTGAGAAAACTTTCACAAATTCCAAAGTGTTTGGACATTTTACACTTCACTTCCTTTCATTGCGCAGATAATGATTTAATTTTTAAGAAAAGGGAACGAAGCTATTCAAAGGGCTGCCGTACAATACAGAATGTGGATTCAGGCTGTGGTGGTGAGATTCGAGCACACGTCCTCGGTAGTGATAGTTTAGTGACCGTTACCAATCGGTCACCTCCAACAAAGTGGTTCTTCACCTCATTGTTTGACAATCGAGTAAAATTATTCAGCAGTTTGCTTGCAACGAAGCACGCGGGACATCCACGTTTGCGATGACAGCGACAGCCGATTATTTGCGAATATCCAGCATCAATAATCCTTCCAGATGTCTCGTGAGCAGTTAGAACTACTCAGAGTACCAAGCTTGGATTAGCCCATTCGATCGTTCAGGGGCACCAGGCACTCTTGATGTCCTTTTGATGTGGATTTCACTCCTTGATCGTTAATTCCCCACAATTTTCGCGGTTCGAACCTGACAGGGATACAAAAAGGACGCATTGGTTACCAGTCCCGAACAGGCTGAAACAGTTGTCCAGTGATGTTTGTTCGTTATCACAAACAGTTTGAACTACAACCTATGATCTCCATCCAGCTTGATATAGTTATTCACAGATTTAACGAAGATCTATCCAGGTGATCGGAAACATGTCGGATCTTCATAACGAACTTTCAATGATGATTATAGGGAGATACTTCAGATCACTTCCTGGAAAATTTTCTTGGAAAAATTCTTGAATGCAACTACTGAAACTATACTACTCGTGAGTAGGTGCAGTTTCCCTTCTGAAATATCAAATGTATCCGGTATTCACGCAGGAATGCTTCTGTCTTCACACCGACTCCACCGTTGTCTATGAGAATTTAATCATCTCTCAGCCAGTTTTGACTGGTCAACCGGAGCCCTGTATTTTTCTTCTTTTTTTGCTACTGTATATTGACTCTACAACAATGATTTCATGAAACGAATGAAAATTTTTGTTCATGGTGGTTATATCACATTATCAGGCTGCCTTCAATGCCCTCTTCAGCACGAAGACATGTATTCATACAAAAAACAGTTGTTTCAATCATTAAATACCGGCCAGTTCTTATTTCATAATGAAGTGACGCAATGAGAGGGTAAAGCGTCCGTTCGTCAACAATTATGCTTGCCACCACTAGATGCTAACATTTCTGCAATCAGGTTGTTTTGAAGTGATGTAGATCAGTGAATGGAAACAACTAATCACCTATGAATGTGCTCTTAGATCATAAGTCAATTTAAAAAAATCTGGCAGTCAGATGTGTGAAAGACAAAGAATGGATTGGTATTTTAACTGTTTACAAGCACAGAGCGAACCTTATATTATGAATAAATTAAAAAATGTACGACCTAAACTAAGTAAAAATAGAAAAGCGAATTGGATATGGCGGCACTGTATGCCTTTCTACATGCCAGGAGTTGTTGGCCCGTACAACTAGTGGGGCGAATAGCAACAGATGCATGCGGAATGAACGGGCTGTCAGGCTGTTAGACATTATCGAATCAGTAAGCTTATCACAACCATCATAATAGATGATATAAGCTTTATGTAAACCAGACATTCTGATAAATGCTTTGCTGATGTGATGATACTATGAGGCATAACCCCTTTCATATCAAACCAATAGATGACACTGAGATGGCAAAGAGCCTCGATGGTAGAATGCAGTCCTAAACAAGCTGTTTCATCAAGTGTAAATGAATAAAGCGGAAGCACAAATCCAAAGTCATATTGTTTCTGTAGAAGCAACATTGATGTATCGACATACAGCAAGTGCTGATTAGGAACAACACCCAAGTCTTTTTGCTGTTAGTTCCTCACTAACAGGTCAATTATAAATGAATTGTAACTGGCATGTCTCTCTCTCTCTTGAGAGAGAGAGTATGATTTATTTTTCCGGAGCGAGAAAATCATACCGACAGGTTTTCACGGGGTTCTTTGAAAGCGTGTTTCAGTCAGTCACACGGTAAGCTGAGAGATAACTAGCTGAAAAACAGAAATAGCATAACTGTGGGAAACAGGTAAGGTAAAAATAACATCATCTGCCTACTTGATCAGCGGGGCGACCATGTATATGCATAAAGGCTAAGGGGTTGAAATAGAAAATAACAAACAAAGGGAAACCTTAATAAGTCCCTGATCAGCAAGTTAGAACTAATAGAACTTGACTGCGATGGCGCATACACCAAAAAGTAGTCACTAAGGAGGACACAGATAGACGGAGATACGCTATGATCTTTAATAATAGAACGTAGTTGATTTTTGACAACATTCGTAAGTGCATGACTACTGTCTCAAAAGAACAGTCTTCTAAATTTACATTTATTACTGAGGGATGGCCGAATATAGTGCACTGAGACGGAAAGATCATCAAGAATGGACCAGTTAGGAAAAGAAACAAATCTTCAAAAATCCTTTTGTTTAACGGCACTACAGTGGGATAACATTTCAGACTGACGCATGTTTCATCTCTAAAGTTATACGAGCATTTGCTTGTGTAGTACAAAAGTGCTGGTATGATTGTATCAAATGATTATTGGGGATTATCACCGGAGTGGCCTGATTCCTTCCCTGACTTCTGATCTTTCGCTTACGTGTTGTTTTGTTTATTACACAATGTTTGCAATGGATAATCAAGAGAGACACAGTGATCGCTTTAAGGCGATCTTGAAAGCAATTTCCCGTTTTAACCGGTATTTGCGTGTCGGTCAAATGAGGCACAAATGAGCTGTTGTCGATAGCATTCACACAGGAAGATCAAACGGCGTTTAGTTATTCACTGGATACGTAAAAACTAACACGTTCAACAATATTTCCCTGATTATTCTAATTTCGTCTTCGGAAGAGTATCCTCTGGGGAAGAGCAGTTTCAATTTTATGTGATGGAAAAAAATTGAAATTTACAAGACAGATTGTTTGATGCAGTGTTAAATAAACGCAACTGCAAGCAATGTGCAGTAGTAAGATGGTAAGTCGTTTTGGAGTACCGTTGACTTTTACGTGGTTGGATGCCATCATCACGCATCGTTGCTTCGATTATTTGATACTTTCTCAACTCGGTACGTTTTGAATGAGCAGTAATCGACTGATCAAGAAGATTATTCCATGATATGTTTTGTAAACGAAAGGATTCAAATGCGCAAACTGTAAACAATTTTTGAACGCTTTTTGGATACGCATAACCAACATTTGAATGACTCCCTAAATTAGGTTTGCATCAACCGATTACAATTTCAAGAGGTGAATCAGCGACTTATTCAGTCTATCCAGTAACCAACATACCACTTGTTTGAGAATAATGTTTGAATTTGCTGTCGGTTCACCCGTCATAGCGGTACACTTGTTCGCGCACGATGGTGCGATACCCAACTTTAAACATATTGCAAAATGAATGGGCTTATTGATCACATGACTGAACAATAAGTAAGTGTGTTTGGTCTTCTCTACTCAACAGCTTGGAAATGCTCAGGTGACGTTGCGCGAACTACTGACGTTAAGTCAGATTACAAATATCTTTTGATTCATCATTCATGCCATAAATTAGTTTCACCGAACATTTCTGTCGTACCTTCAACCGAAATTTCCATAGGGATACCCTGATAAATGTGGAAGCTTGTCGAATCTCCTGATCGAACAGGGCACCACACGTGGCTTGCACTCTCAACGAAATTCGAGAATACGCGTTTCGATTAAGTAGACAGTTTTACGTGCGCACGGGTTCTCAATGGTTGCTAGCCGTGTCGTAGTTCGTTTTATGGAATACCAAGCGCATTTCGATACGGTTCTTTTGATTGACAGTTGCATTCATCCCGTGGTATCCGATCTGGGCTGCGACTTAATATGTCTCCAAACCATGTTAAAAATGCCGAATCAGTGGTATTTATTTTCCCCTATTTGGCGTAACTGAACACTAATCATGTCGCATCAGGCTTCATGACAACTTTCCCCGTACCAATTTCTCTCCACTAGCCCGTGAACTCCGTTTTGATGGTTTCGGTCAAACATTCATCACGAACTGACCGGGATTTGTTCAAGACAGTACCAACGATTTGTGTTTTATGCAATACACCAAGTCACGCTATTTTTCAAATAGGAGCACACATGTGTAGAACGTTTTCAATAAACTTTATCTACCCAGAATAAATACACAAATGATTATGAAAATTTTACTATAAACGGTTCTCCTAGTGTCAGACACTTTCATTCAATCTACTGTTTCATTTCATCAATCGAGCATTACCAGATAAAACGGAGATTTTTGAAAGAGTTAAACGGTGACTAGAGCATCGAGGAACAAACTAGTTCTAAATTGGTCTCACGGTTTTCCCTCAACTATAGCTAAAGGAGGACGGCAATTTAACTATTTTTTAATGTATTAGAAATCAACAAAAGTAACCACTCACTGAAAGTATTACTTTTCCAATCGCGTATGGGTTACTTTTTTACAATGAACGTGATCAAGGCTGGGAAAAAGCATCCCACAGGTTAAAGGTTGAAATCACGCTTGACCACTAACAATAATACTGTCATGATCAAATCCCGTGATATGCCCATTGATTAAGAACACAAAATGTAGGTGAACATATGCTTCCGGTGAATTTATTTTCAAACCTTTACAATCAAATTTATATCAGACAATTTCATTGGGGTCAAACAGAAATGCGGTTAAGTTGCTTCTGGTACTTAGGTTGAGAGATCTCGTGTTGATAGGCTGTTTGAATTATGTAACCAAAATTCGCTATTACGTCATGATCATGTGAACGACCATAGATGAGGTCAGCATACGCAGTTTGTCTGTGTTGTTGTATCGGATTTTTGGTGACGTAAAGAACAAGGATCTTAGCTGAGCGGCAACAAAGGTGCAGCAGATAAAACTATACCGACCCTGTCAGCAGCGTCATCACCTTTGAGGGGAAGCACTTTCATCTCCGCTTTTGGTATTTTGTTGACTTTTTCTGTTCAGCCCGATTACGGTCCTAAAACTTCTCAGGATAGCCATTTTCCAGTACGGCTCTTCGCGCTATTTCAAGTCCTTCTCCTTTAAATTATTTTCTGAACAGTTATGCCTTGCTCTCTGCAGGATACAGCGCATGAGGTTGTGTTTTTTATAGAGTGGGATAATGCTATAAAAAGTGTACTGTGCCCTCATGTTGCTTTTGGATATACCGTTCCTTGGATGAAACAATCGGGGCTACTGGATGGATGCTCATCTAAAAACGGGAGGCAACCATTCCCCTCTGTTTCAGTTGTAAACATTTCATTGACGAATGTGCTGCGTTGAATTCCGAGTCAACGTGCTCAAAATTGGTGTTCCTTTTAGCCATGCAAGAGATATCACGTACATAACAGTGCTATCGTTTAAAACAACGAATAGCCCTATTTAAGGTAGTTGTCTGTAACTTGGCCATGCAGAAGTCAAAAGGAACAGGTCCGAGGAGTAAGGCCAAAGAAAACCATCGATTTAGCGGTGGAATTTCACATTTTATCGACCAATCCACCTCACATGTATGTTCTGCGTGTATATCTATGTATTCACGTGATTGTGAGGATGATGACACGAAAACATGAATGTTCTCATACTAGGAACACGTTTTGCGCGTTGACGGATAAAGGTTTGTTGTTTGTTTGCCTAAGCATAGCATCGCGAAGGGGATTCAAATATTCTTTACGATTCATTCATTGTCTTGAAAAGTATATTTGAACCCAAGTAGGAGTGAAGAAATCTGTATACAAATGTATCAACAAAAATCACAAGAAGCTCTTAACTATCCAATACTTTTATGGCCTTCACCAATTTTTTCCAACATATCTTCTTACATTATTACACCCGTCCGAGCGCCAATAAATTTCTACTTTACAGTACCGAATTATATATCTTGATAAATAATTTCAAGAACTTAACGTGATGAAACGTGACTAAGGTTATACTCTCAACTCATAATTAATTCCGTAGTGATGTGAAATATGTATTGTTTATTTGCACTGATCACCAATCAGTTTGAAGTACAGTAGTTGATTGATCCGGTCGCTCGAGATGAGCTTAACACGAGTTTCCCCATCGTTTGATCTCCGAACATCTCGTATGGGCAACTTACTTGAATGCGTATGTGTATGTTTTGCCAGCTCACATGGACACCAATCAAAACTAACGATTGCAATCTCTCAGATGTCATTCATCCTCTTTGTCAGTCGCTCAGGTTTCTTGGACCAACAGTCACTTAGGTAAAACCACATGGCCAGCAATACGATATTCACCTCGAACTCAGTTGCTTTTTTCGACGTTTAATGTGTATACAACCCTGTGTGAAAAAGAGAGCAGGGGAGGTAAAAGTGTTAGTTTGGGCTTAAGAGATAGTGCACTGTTTGTATTCAAGTCTATTGGTCCGACATTTGACTATTTATCTCTGACAGCAGAATTGCAAGAAGATCACTAGCAGTGTCTGGTCTCTGTGACAAGCAAGAATTTCTATCACATAGAAATGAATTTAACTAATGCAGACTGAACAATCGCCCGAGGACGGGAACCCACATCGAGATCAATGTCTATGATAAACGAATAAAACTTCTCTGATCAGCCTCAATATGAACTGGTTTGCATATTGGTAACTAAGTCACGGTCCCCACGAAGATGTAAGATTCAAATCTGCGACGGGACGTTCGATAAGCACTAATGATAAACGAAACTCGAATGCACTGCCTACAAGGCGATTATAGACGACTGGAGTAAGGATTGTGTAAGGTCAGGTAATTTCAGTGTAATGATATAATGTTTCATCAGAACGCAAGTCCGAAGGGGAACAATTGTTTTCCAATGATTCATTATCTTGCCTGTACAAATCATATAAGTGTCTGTTGTTGGTGGGAACACATTTTCACGCTGGGTCGAAAGGTCCTTTGGGAAGGGGAGAGGAGTAAATTCTATGTGTGTGTGTTCGAGTGAGATTGATTGTAATTGGAGTATTGGTGGTGGTCATGTTGATGATCAATTTCGGGCCAGGGTAAGTGGAGGGCTTGAACCAGTCGCTTTTGTGCACATAGTTCTGGTGCGATGATGCGGCCTATCGCCTCAGCGGTGGCCAGAGGGTGTAACCGCATGGTTTTAGAGGGGTTGAGGGGACGCGATCGATTNCGGGTCTAATTTGATGACCTGTATCCACTATAGATGACCAAGAATGGCGCTTCCTATGCTTCCTGTTTCTCCTCGTTTGAACCAGCGTGGGCAGTGTTTCTTCATCCACTGGAATAGTTACCTCGCAGTGCGACCAATGTACGTTGCATTACAAACGCAAAGGAAACAATAGATAACCATGGAAGTGGTCAGTGTAGGCAGCCTCTCTTTGTGACTAAAGTTCGGATGATGTGTTAACACACATGATAATCGAGCTGCGTTGTAGGTCCACTTCACTGCACGCATCAGACGATTGTCAAAGAGGTTTGATATACCATCTCCTTGAAAAGGTAGACGAATGAATAATTATTTATTTTGGGTCTCATGAATCTGTTTGGATTGTTGCTTTTCCTGAAAGTTTCTCTCAATGAAGCGTTCAGGAAAACCTTTTTTCTGTTTCTATTATTAGTGATATCGCAGATAACAAGCACACTTTTGGATTAGCTGTTTGGTTAAAAGTGATCTGCAGTTCCGTGTTTCAGACAACATTCTGGGACCTAATCATCTTCCTTTTCAATGGTGCATGGCTTGTTTACAGAAAAATGCCGTTTTATTCGGAACTGGTGTGTTGCAACCATTGAATACTTGTTGGAAAAAGAGTCACCGTAGTAATGATGATAGATGCAAATCAGGGATCACAATCGCAATCAAAAGTATTATACTGATAATTGTTTGGTGAAATCTCTCGTCACTGGGAGGCAGGAAGAAGGCCAAAGACGTAGCAGTTAGCTTATTGTAAGAAATCAATACAAATAGATAATATGTACAAAATATTGTCATGCAGAAACAGAATTGTTCGATCATAGTTCATGTTCTTCTGGCCACATTTATCCTGTTTAAATCAGGTGGAGTGTAATGGTCCATAAAACCGGTTCCTCGCTGGTCAATCTGAGGCTATATTGAGTCGGTCTTTTGCTTTGAATTACCACAGTTGCGTTATCCGAAGGGAGACTTTCCGTACCAACTCTGTAATTGGGTGCGGTCACACCTGCTTACATCGGGAGCTACATGCAATTTTCTTTTTTTTATTTTACTTCCCTTCATTGAATATACAATCATCCAATTCTCAGAAAGGGGGAAGCGGCCAATCAAAGGGTGTTCATTCAATACACAAAGGGAAAAGTTACGAGCTAGATGAAATTTTTCAAATTCATTATCGGTTGCTCACCTTAAATCCCAATTATACCAATTTAAGTGTCTAGTAACTATTACAGTGCAACATACGCTTGCCATGTGGCTTCCACTCCGACATCAGAAGTAAGAGGATGATCGACAACAGGTCGACAACAGATCGGTTACAACTGAATGAGCAGTGCCAGATTGATTGAAATGTTCCTTTTTGTGGTCTTCAACTGCCTTGTGAGTCACTAATTACATCGTCTGTCAAAATGTTCAAAAGACCTGCAGAAATCTCAAACAGCTTCATTCACTCGATCATTGTCCCAATCTGTTTTTGCTGATATATCATTTACACACATGACTTTTATCTTCCGTGACTCTCATAATCCTGTTTGTTAGATAAGTCACGGGAGTTAGTTGGACAATGAGTTAGTAAAATGACTGTGCTTCCAGTGTGGCGACCAATTATCTGTTTGATGTATATAACATGTAAGTCTCTTTGAGAAATTAGAATATTTGACCTGAACTGAGTACGTTGAGGAAAGGGGAGGAGAATATTGTGTCTGCGTAATGTATATTTAGGAAGGGAAAGGAATGTACAAACCGTAGCCAAAATGAAACGAAAAAAATTCACCGATAGAATTCCAATTCTAATGGGCGTATATGAGTCATTATCTAACTTGTTTTGTATAAAACTTTACAAATCCGACCAAGCGGATTGAAGGGACAGTGACTACTGTCGTCGAGCGCGATGGAGGACAGACGTTGCTGTATTGAACGTCACAGATAGAGCGCCGGCAAGGGGCAGGAAATTCGGTCTATCTGACGTCAGTTTGTGTGTGTGTGTATGTGGAAAAGGGGGGAAATACCGAAATCCAAAAGTCGAAAGACATTAGAATCAGGGCAAACCGTATCATCGGGAGAAGTGTTGCATCTGGACTGGCATCACCAATTCAGTGTCAGCCGGTCTCGTACGGTAAAACATAGTGGTACAATGGTCCGAGTGCGGTGGTTGTCGACCCTTGTGACTAGCTTTTCTTCTTGAACAAGCCAAGCCTGCTCTTACTCTTCTTCTTGTCGCTTTCGCGCACAATGATCACTCGTTCGCCTGAGGACGTGGTGGTGATTCCAGATGCGGCCAGTTTCTGATTTGATTTTCGAGTGTGAGAACTACCGGATCCAGTCGAAACTGTACACACGAGGGAGTGGAGCGAAGAGAGGAGAAGAACAGTTGGCTGTCAATTTACCCGTAAGCACATTTATCAGAGGCCAGTTTGATCGAATAAAGCTCAGCGTTAACTGACTGAATAATTGCTGGTTAAAATGAAATCAGTTGGAGATAGAGATAACCAAAGGATGAATTTCGATTACTTTAGGCGAATTCGCCAAAACACATCCATGCTAGTGACATCGATCTAGCACAAAAGAATGCAATAACAGTCGGTGGTATACTGATTACAATTGCTCCAGTAAAATTGCAGCAATTTTCATGGGACTGAGATCACGGTCAAATTCACACGTTTCTGTCTAGCGCAAAGATTTGGTGACAGTAAATTTTCAACTAAGGACTGAACAGCTTCATCGAACTCCTCGGTGACCCAACGATGCAGCTAACATTTACAACAGTATATTGCAATTAGTGATGCAGTACATACTTAGGCTTGACTACCACAATTTTGATGTAGACAAACCGTTCCTAACTTGCAGCTTGCAGAAGTGCAAAGGAAATAGGTAAATTGGTCGATGTGTTATTAGTGTGACAATCACTGGCTGCTCGTGAACTGATTGCACCCGATATTGGCTCATACTTCTAGAGTACCATCAACACCAATGTCTAAAAACTTCAAATCACACCCGATAACTTTTAATTGCCTAGAACCGTCTTCTACATCACTGACTCTATCTATTGTCAAATGACTTATTGACCTACCTGAAGCATTTTATCCCTGATATTTTTCTCGAAGGGCTGATTTTTCATCAAAACAGTTGCTGTTATCTACTTTGGTGGCTTACATTTCGTTTATATAAAATAATGCAGGTTAATGAGATGTGTCGCCAAAGACGTTGACAAACAGTTGAATGGAAAAAATATGCCTCATGTAGTAACAAGTCTTATATTTGCTTTTTGGATCTGCAAAGGCACTATGCTAACACAAATAAGTATGTATAAAAAACCGCCCGCTGCGAACATCGTGACAGCAGTCTATTGTAATTCATCCACGAGGAATCTCTTTCTGAAAGACGATAGCAATCACCTTTTTTATCACCTGAAAAACTGTTTGGCTTCAATTCAGCCCAACGATGTTGAAATAGGCGGTAATGAATGTCCCAAAAATAAAATCAACATCTCCAATCATTTCCATCCATTTCATACCTGAGTAGATTATCATTGCCTACATATAAGTGTGAAGGGGGAGAGCCCACGCAATAACATCAACCTCGTATACGCGGCACGTCAGAAGCCAATGAACTCATTGTTTGACCGTTCGAAATCCAAGAGTCCCAAGTAAATCACCGCCTGAACTGTGAAACGGTCACACCCGCAGAGAACAGGACAAACAATTAGATGCCCTGCACACCGTACCGTATTGCTGTTGCAGCCAACAGGATGTGTGTGACACAGACAAACAATTATGCATACGACAACACGCAACAGCCTTCATACAGTATGCGCTGGGCAGAGGTCACAAAGTTGAAACGGTGTGCAGGTGGATTGAGGTAGTGATCGAGTGGCGAGCGAAGTAATTCTCGGAGCTCTACACTCAGTCTGTTCATTCAATCAATACGTCAAAGTAGACCTTCCTTACAGTGTTAGTCAAAATAAATGAGAGCTATTCCTCACCAGAACAGAACATACACAGTTCAATCCGTTAGGAGGGAGTGCACAGAACCCGTCAGGCCACCCATCGATTGGCGTCAGACCACAAGTGCGGGCATGACACCTAAAGCCGAATTA
>UZAN01039946.1:65566-76484 GCA_900618425.1 Echinostoma caproni
TAATTCCGGTTTGGATGGCAGGCAAATTAGACAGCTGTCGTCTGATAGATGAATTGGAGTGTCAAGGTGACGACGTGATTGCTGCGTCATCACGTACGCCGAATTTACCACACATATTTGCGTGTTGCGTCATGATGCATGATATACTCTGTCGTTTTCTGAGCTGTGTTTTCTCTCCGCTGTTGGGGCTGGTCAAGAGGCGCGCGCATCAAGCATACGACTTGGCAAGACATAACACAATCCATCCAATCCAATCTATGCTCACAATTGTCGAATTATAAAGGATTGCTATCAGCTGACTGTAATTTGTGAATGATACTTAGTTGACTCTTATTCTCGTTAAGAAAATTCCACTGTTTCGTTGCTGACTACCAGCCTTCCGTGCAATATGGAAAGCTAATGAGAAAGAAATGATTTTATAACACAGACTGGAAATTGTTATGTCATTGTTGTTGGAAGCAGAGTTTGCCCATAACGAATTTGAATAGAGAACCCAATAACTTATATTTATATAACGTATTGCAGGTTTTACCCTACCTATTTAATTCCACTTCCTTTTCTATTATAAATGTGCATATACAAGTATTAGACAAGGATCGTGTATCTCAAGGGATATGCGTATACTATTCTCCTTCAGAAAACGCGGTGAATTACGTAACTTCCGAGGAGTAAACTGGACCACAACAAAACAACCGGAAACTATAAACACATTGCCTAATATGCGTGACAAAAGCAGGTTATCCTCAGAGAATTTTGACAATTCACTGTGAGCAGTTCATGAGATGTCATTCCGTTTATTTACCACAAACAAAAGTACTGCGTTTGTTGTGTCTGATTGAACTTACTGACTATTTCCCGTTCACCCGATTTCTTCTTTCCATAGCTCTTGGAGAACACTAAGGAGGAAGAATGATATGGTTATGAACTCGAGAAGCGCGAATTTTAATTAGTGAACACATAATGCAAGCCTTTTTTTAAAGGATTAAGGTCTAGTTTGAAAATGAATGAATATAGGGATGTCGCTCAACAGGTTATTGTTATAAATAAACATGATAGGAGATCGATTGTCGGGTTAAATCAAGGTTATCGCAAGCGATTAGCGGGTGTTTGATAAAAACAAAATGAATATGTCTAAGGAAAAAAACGTTCACATGATTTCTCATTGAACTGGTCATTATGGTTATTCAATAAAACAAATTCCATAGTTATTCGTCAGATGATCGTCCAGGTGGTTTGCCAATTCAGCCAAGTCGCCAACGGTGCAAAGGCAATCTCGATTGCGTTAGGGATTAAATGGAGACGTAAATGGAGCCGCACAGTATTTTATGTGACGCCATTTGAAAAGCTTTACATAACATGAGAGGGTGTGGTCTGTTTTCATGTGGGAAGTCGACAGACTCCGCAGAAACTTGAGCAACGAAAGCATCATCGTGTGAAAATCGCCAACAAAAGGATCTTCGTAAAAAAAACAAAGATTGTAGGATTATGGATGAGTTGCTTTTATTCCGGCTTCGCCTCCTGGAGGTTTCATTGGTTCTTGTCGGTTCGACCTTTCATATTTATGAGCCAAATACCTTCATCCTGTCATTTTTTGGTTTGATAAAATACAAGGAACAGAAAATATTTTTCGGCATCCATTTTGTGCAACTGACATTGCTGTATATGCATCAGGCCACCTGATTTCTATCAGCAATCAAATCACGTGATAAATACGTTCTCTTCTCAGATTGATTGTTGGTCAGACTTTTAACCTTGTTGATAGATCATCTAGCTACACAATTGTTTTTATCTTGTTCTGAGCAGAAAAAAAGCTTCATGAGATGTACACGAGTTGTGTGATTGATAGTCTTACAGTTGCATTGACTTTTGGTGATTGCTGCAGTCATGACTTAGTTACTGTTGTCCAGTGTTTTACTACCGAACCCGTAATAGCACAGTCCATGTGGCCGGTGTAAGCGCTAAATCAGTAATCACATGTAAGTAATAGTATACCATGATCTTTTCCGTATATAACAAAAACGAGTAACAGGGTCCCAGATATCTGTTAGCTGTCAGAGCGGTTAGATTATACACCGTGGTCAATGATTTTAGATAAATCCGCCACATAGCCCGGTGATTTTGATTGATATTAAAGTTGAAACAAAATACTGAAATGAATAACGAGTCTCTGAATGTCGAAACAGCAATCGAAACATCGTATTTCCAAAACGATCTGGTTATACAAATATAAAAAAATCAGATGAACATCTGTTTGATCATTACAGAAAGTTGGTACCAGTGAAAAAATCAAGACACCAGTTATACCGTGTCTCCAAATAAAAGCGTGCAATGTTATCGGACATTCTGTTTGATTCATTGTTATATTCTATCGACAATAAGTCCCTTAAACTGCTGGTGATTAGCGGATTTCCGAGGTCTTTTGTTGGATCGAATTACGATAAGATCACAATCCCACTACAGATTTCGACTCCACATCAAGTGGTCTAATGTGCTTCTTTGCACTTTCGTCGGTCAGTCGAATATTTAGTCCTTCAAGAGAGATTTTACACCCATCTGTTTCTATGCGAGTGAGAACAACCACCTACGGATTACAATGAGACTGAGCTTAAGCTCAAACAAAAAATGGTACATTCTGCAATAATTGTCTAGCAAGAATCCAAATATCTGAGATTACTACAATCGGGCCAACCTCTTGATGGCACACAGATTGCCTTTCAAATGTCTGAGCAGTTCTGTACAGTTCTGTTTTGTTTTTCACCTCATACTTCACAGAACGGGTAGTTAGATGCAGAACAAATTGTTTTCGACCACACAGCGTGCCCGTCGAGGGTGGGTGGATAAACAGACTAGTCGATCGTAAATCACACACATGTGTCTGAATATCTGAGCCCCGTTCACAGAACGCTTTGTTTCATCTAGGTGTGAAATCACTGCCCCGGTGAGTGGCCTGACCGATCGAACATGATAAGGATAGAACAGCGGACACTTCATTTTATCCCTAAACACCGTGTCCCCTAACGGGTCTCTAATGGGCGGATGCATTGGTCAAAGATGTTGTTATTAGGACCCACAGTTAATGAAAAGCATGTAAGATAATGCAATTTAGTGAATGCATCCTGACAGACGTAATTACATGTTGTATCATTTGTGAAATATACAAAAATGAGGCACGTTAGGTTGTCAAAGCATTAGATTCCTTGCAAGTAAGGTTCAAATTTAAGATTACTCCAGAAAAGCATATGTGTATTTATATGTTTATAATTGTTGTTTTGTGATTGAGTGAGGAAAGGTGCCTCAGTTTGTCCGATGGACAGTGTGGTCTTTAGATATTGAGAGATGTACAATAAGCGACAATACGTAGAGTCCTGTTAACCTCACCACAGGATCCGTGCAGTACATCCGTTAATAATCTTTTCTGACGGCTGATGAAATACAATTTTAATTTGATATCCACCCCGTTGTTGAGTTAGTAAATTAGGAGGATATAACGAAGGATTAGTTAATATTTCCTTCGGATATACAGCACGTGACACGAGGTCCAAATCAAAGATGTAGTCCATTAAATGTTAGCGCCACATAAATGGTAGAGTTCTCTGTGGCAGAAACTCACCCACTATAGGCTTATGCCTATGTCTTGACGTTTTTGGTCGACAAGATCCAGACACTACTGAAGAATGAATTCATTTCGGTGAACAGATCATCAACCAAGTCTCGGATGTTTACCGGAAATGACAATTTTCCAACTCTCATGAATACCAGTTCAAAAACAGTTAAAACCACTTTCATTTAAACGACTGATGTCCGAGACGTCTTTGTAAGAAGTGCCTATCCAGAACAACCAATGACATCGGACGTTTTGATCTTGCGCAAAACAAGACAGATATTTCTCGGTTCCGACAACTTGAGAGCACATAAGTGACTCCAATAAGACATCAAATGGGTAAAATTAAATTATAAGTAAATAAGTAAATAAATTATAAGTATTATGCTTCAAACTTGAATTAGATCAAGAGTGTTTTTATCGTGTAGCTCTACTTCAGGAAGTCAATGTGCTCTCTGAAAACTGTTTTTTTTCAGCGATAGTCAATCAAATCGAGGCTTGCTCCACACTGGTGATAGATCAGAATGAGCAGCCGATCAATATTCTTGACAACTCTTCATTTAACCGATCAGTGTATAAAGGAACGTATTCGGCTTCCATCTTTTTTCTACCAAAGCATTTTTTTGGTGCAATAAGCTAAATTTCTACTCTCTCTTTTGCCTGTGTATTGTTATCTCATACAATCGCTATTTGAACGAAAATCGTATTCGTAGAACTACTATTCGGCAATTCTGTATTAGACAATCCCTGTAGTTATAGCACCGTAGCTCAGTGGACTAATGCATAAAATTCGAGACAGTAGTAAAGAGTACATAGCAGTTCAAGGATGTATCCGATTAGACTTCCGTTGGTTTACAAATAAACTGCATTCTTTAAATTCATCGTTGTTTCTTATGATTTATTTGCGCATATATTCATCTTCATGTAACTTTCAAGCTGAAAAGTCTCGTTATTACGGAGTTCATGGAACGGGATGGACACCTTTTTCACGGCGCAAACAGGGAACCAATTATCTGAAGAGTATGAATGTGCATTTGGGAAACTTCAATTCCTAGCATTTTTATTCCATAAGCCAGTTTCATTTTCAGTTTTCACAACCACTAACCATGCACTTTTGTGCGCCGGTTTTGATTGCTGTCTTTTGGACACGCTTATTTGGATAAAAGAGAGGGATGAAAATTGAAATGTTGAAAGCCAATTTAAGCGGAGGACAGAGAATTTATAAAGACTGGTGTTAACGGAATAGTGAGTACATGCATGAGCGTCACTGTTCGGACACAAAGCCGTATCGCTCAGTGTCTCTAACCATCGGTGACCAGCCAGGGAGCCTACTGTGACCTACGTGACCTAGTCGCCTGGTTAGGGTATTTATACCTTCGTGTCACGTCTTCGTTTGACCACCCTAGACCTTTTTACACCCGCTCCCAGACTCGGCAAACATCGCTCGCCGTGACAACCTATCCGGTGACATACGTAACACATGCCCAAACCAACATAATCTATGGAGGTCGACTACTTACCGTGGTGGACGACCGCGACCACATAAAACTCTGCGCAGCATTGCTCGTCTGGTGACGCCACCAGACTCATGCAATACGACGTAGACAGCCGTGTTTGAACAGCGAAAATTTATTTTTATCACGTATCCATAGCGACGAAGTGTCTGCAGCGGAGAGCAGCACTGATCCGATTACAGCAGCATACACTCGACACTTCACAGACAACTTGATTTCGCAATGACGCGGTAGGAAAACTACAAGTTTATGGAATAAACAGCCAGAGCATTACACTCGCTGATTCATTTTACCAGAAAAACCTTGGAAAAATCGCCCGAATCAGATGAATTTGGTCTTTTGGATCTAACTTCGTTATGATGTAAAAATGAGAGATAAGAGCAATAACATCTATCAACTCGAAAAATAACAGCACTTACACGATTTGTCCTTTGATTTTGAGGATTTGGCTAGTGAGAGGTTCTTCAACCCTGGAATAAAAAAAGAACGCATTGTGTTTTTTATTCACATCAGGACACATCCGATACTAGATGCCGTTTTGGTTGCCACGCCATAGGAAGCTGAACGAAGCCAAATCACCGAGGCTAGGTTTAAACATGCATAGGCAAGCGCATGGCGGTCCCTCGACCGGGGAGTCTCTTTGTAGAAAACCAAATTACAAATAGACAGCGGAAGCAATCTCCGGCCTGATCGCAGTCAGGGTTTAGCGTTTGAACCTCAATCACGAAGAATATTAGCTAATTTCTACTCGTTCTCAATCCGTGCGCAGAATCAAGTTCGTTGGTTTTGTATGTCAATACATGACTTGTCATGTCTTCTCACAATTGAGATGCGCGGGTGGTATATCATTGCCGGAAATTCCGAGTAGTTTTACAGACTGTGGAATGCCGGGCTACCAAATTTAGTAAGACAAAAGTAACAAATAGCAACAGGTGTCTTGAGTGCATTGTTGGTACGTGCATTAAAAAACCCTAAATTTGATGAATTGTTTTTTTCGGACATCACACACAATCTATCAGGGCGCATGTTTCCAAGCAAACGAAATATCAAACGATGCCATCCGTTTAGATCTAAGGAACTCTGCACAGTGTATGTGTAAATCATACTACACCAAAACATGTTAGAGAAGCACAGAAACCAAATCATTAAACATCAAATGTTAGCCTTCTTCGTTATCTTAGAGCTCCTCTATTAGTTCATCGGACACCGACATCGGTAAGCAAAGTGGTTGCTGGTAGCACACGAAACATCATTTTTAACGCAAACTCCGAACAGCTATTTAGCCCACCCCCCACTGATGGCTCACCGATTGTTGGCACCGCATTCCGTTCCCTGATTATTGTGATCTCTGCACAGAATCAGGGAAATCATGCCGAAATGTGAAAATCTTTGGTGACGGAAATAGGTATTTCGCATACAACTCGCTGCTACCGACCATTCGAAAAGCACAATCGATGCTCTAACGATGGGGGCACCAAAAATGTAGAACACGTTTACCTTATTGGTTTCGGGATTTCAGTTGACATGTGAATGAGGTGTTTGTGATCAATCCCGAAATCGGGACAGATCAGAACTTTCGAGGTTCCGATTTCATTTTCGTGATTGTTTTGGATCAAACATCCAACTGCCGCTGTGTTATTGTAGTCGAAATATGGTGAGGTTAAACCATCGCCATGTGACTCTCTCCGCTTTTCTTCTAAACTGACACGTAGCGCACAGCGTTCGCGAAATCCCTCTCCATCAACCCCATTGGTAAAATGTTATGAAGCGAATAACGGAATATTTGTTCGATCAGTTACGATTATTGAATTCCCACAGGAGTTAACGGAGTGTAGAACAATAGTGACTATATTATACAATCGCAAAACTTCAGACAGTGCAATCATTTTGGCCCCATCGAGGGTTGTACTACGAACGTCCGGGGAACAAAATGGAAGCGAACACAAGTTTTTTCCATCGAGAAGTTGACGGCAATGATGAGGTTCGACTATACGGATAAGAGATTGGTACAGTTACTTCCTATAGTATAGTTACTTCCTACGGTAATTGGAAGATAATAGAATTTGGTTTGTGATAATTGATATTGGTGAGCTTGCATAAAGCAAGAAACTCGATTACCGGGGTGAATTCACGTTATGCACAAACCTCGTTTTTCGCGTTTCTCAGAATCTTGAACAGGAATGAGAGAGGGGAAACATAAACAACAACTGTGTATGTGGAGTAGTTTGTGCTAGAACAGTGATTCATGTAACTCCTGGTTAACCCGTGGAATTAGTTATCGGAGGCTTTGTTATCAGTAGATATAGTTGTAAATCGCAGGTGCTATATTGCTTTGTGATTTGATTGCGTTCATTAGTGAAGATTACGCAATCGACATGTCATGGATGCAATCTGATTGATTGGTGCATCACTGAGCCGTTCTCTTATGCGCGATTCGTTCCATATATATGCGTATTGATACATACTCAAAGAGAAAATACATACTGACTGTTGTCTCAACCTGTGTTCTCTCTCCACGTTATTGTTGGGGGTTAAGCAAGAGTCGTTCGTGTCATTCGTGCGTATAGTCGGAAGACAACAAACTGGTCTACAGTTCGAGCGAAATAGTACCGTGCACCTTGCGAGTTCTGTACCAGTCTTTCACTATAAACTTGTTGAGGTTTAGTCATTCAACTAGTTGCTTACGAGTGTTTTATCTAAGTTCGTGAAATGCCTCTCCGGGCAACTTACAGGAATCACATAAACATAACACGTGATGTTCAAAGGTGAAAGATGCTTTGATTCCTTGTTTGCATTAGCATGCGTTTTTCGGTAAGGCAAGTCTGGGTGCGGTATCCACACTGAATTAGGTGACGATAAGTACTAGCAGTAAAGGCTCAGAGTGTCCGCTGTTTTGCATGACCGATGTGAGTCAAATGATTGGAGCCGATCACCAATCACCACACAACGTACAATTTCGCCCCGACGTTATTCTACACCCAGCCTGTTTCTCGTTTCTGGGCAATATTTCGCATGATTGATTTCTCCACGAGTTTATCAGCAAAATAAACGAATGTTAGTAAACAGAACGAAAAAACTAACTGATAAAAATATTTTGCCATTTTAGACTTCAATGTTTGTGAAAACGACGCAAATAGACACGTATGTTGAGCATTTAGATCTGGTTATACTCAGTAAGTACTGTGATGTTTTAAACGTATATGATTTAAATATGGATTACATTGTCCGTTGAAAGGATGGTTTGTAAAACAAAAAACAAAATAGATATCAAATCTTGGCGGTAATCTATACTCTCTCTTAGAACACCATTTCTGATACACAGATACACTCTCATTCATATTTGTTACGTCACAATTTATTCAAGGGCCGAGTCTCTTTCGGATCGATCTCAAATGCTGTTCTCGCTCTATCAGTCTGTATTGACCAGTAAGTTAACCCAAGAGTTAACCCGGATCAAATAAAATGAAATGTGCACATTAGCTGAAATTGAAATTATCTTATTTAAAAATCCCAAAAGATGTCCCGGCAAGTGCTTATTTAGGTGCACTTCATCTCTCGTGTGTTCACAAAGCTTTCCTTCACCCTGCACACACACATACTCATAGTCACGGAGATCCCACGAAAATGGGTCACACAGTCACAAGGCAAAACCGAACCGAATGCAGGATAGCAGTGTTAAGGTGAAGCGCACATGTACACACCGCGCTCCACATTCCGCATAATCCAATACTTCCATCCTAAGGTTTTATCGTCACCTAATTGTAATGGCACGAGTACTTTCAGCTTCGATTACATTTAGTGTGGATTAATCCGAATCCTAAGCTCACGTTAGCACAATCTTCCCTTTGGGTCACTATCGAAGTTTGAGCCAAAGTACCTAAGGTCTAAAACCGTACAATAACCTTGATCGTCTAATCTGAAGAAGGAAGTGCGGGATAAATTTAAATCAACAATATTTCTTATTTTAAACTATCCCACCCGTCTGTTAGAACATATTTCAAAGTAATTTCAATTGTCCTTCCAATGGATCAGTTATGGCTAACTTGTTTGATCGTTGGTCCAGACACGCATTTTAGCCACACCCCAAATACAGTACTGGCCGATTGTGATGCAGTAAAATATTTTCTTTATGATCAAATGGAATTGCATTATATTTATCACCTGTATTATTGCTTTAGGTATGGACAATAATTTATCCCTTGTATACTTCGATCTATGTAAAAATGCCGCTAAGGGATACAAATGTCAGTAATAAAAGGTTTACACATAAATCAAAATCTTCGCGTATTCTTACCAAAGGTTTTATTCTTGGACAACGGGGGAACATTTTCCGCGAATTCACCTTGCACATTTCCAGGGGGTGTATAGTGCCCAACTAGGAATATTTTATGTCCGTCGGCTGTAGAAGCCCGACCAAAACCGGCGTTGGTTGTGCTCTTCCATATAACCTGGGTGAAATGTCCTGGAGGAAACAAATTACGGCATTCTTTGCATAAATGAAAGCTTTTCGCTTTTTGCTGTGGTTTGGCGAAAAGGCCATCATTAATTTTGATTGCAACTACGTCGTCTGATGATGGTGATATTGAGGCTGATTTCGGCTCCCATGTACTTACCTTTTTACCGTTCTCCTCATTGGTTAATCTCGTAATCAAATTTGTACAACAGCTACAATTCATTACATAGAAATTCCTTTTCACTCAATCACGCTCTAGGTCACAAGTAGATTGACAGATTCCAGCACAGACCAAGCGAGTAACCAGTTCTTGATGATCAGCTGATGAACTGGACTACATTTTGGACAACTTAGTTTTTTAGCTGCTCATTTTTCCACATGATCAATAACCATTCCAAAATGACGGTGATACAATGTGGAAACATGAGAAAGCAAGTCAAATGCGACAAACGTGTGGCGTGCTTGGGTAACCTGCTTGCACTTGTAACAAGCCATTTATTAAGAAGGTCATACTTAAGTGGAAAACACATTAAGAACATGTGGAGATAAATATCTCTCTCAGTTGTATGGTGTGTATATATTTGTGAAGACTTTGAGCATCAATTTTCACATCCCACTTAATTCGGTTTCTCTCGGATAATCTCGACGAGCAGAAGTAAAACTCGTATTCACCGAGTAAGGGAGAAGCTAAGTGACATCGACACAATGTGTCTATCTCACGCTTTGTGTGATTCAATTTAGTATTAACCCCGCAAAACTGCCTGAAACTGGTTAGGGTTTCTGAATGTGTTCCTTTTCCTGATTGAAAGATTTAATATTAGATGGCCGTTACTGCCTCCAAATGTCAAAAACTCATCATCTCTTGGTTGTATTCCAAACTATTCTTGAGAGTTTCATGGGGATCTCAAATTCATATTCAATTACCTAACAGTGATTCTTCGTAGTTATAATTCTTCTACTATTTTGCGCAGCTTTTAATCAAACCGAGAAGTTAACAGGATGAGATTTTTGTTGAATAAGAGATTCAGGGCAATAAGGAAAACAATTGTTGCTTAGTTTAATGATGAAATTGTTCCATCCAACTGGAGGGAGGAATTCTGTAGAGTGAAGAGAGTTTGCATATTTTGCATGCACCACATTTAAGTGGGTCATATAGGTCACGTGATTAACAAGCGGCTAAAAACAACAGTAATGAGCTGATCCGACAACCTTTTAAACCAGAAACATCGTCCCGCCCATTCAGCTCAAGGTTGAAACTACCGGTAGAACTCACCCAAGCTGAGCACAATCATCAAAATCAGATGCTTGTGTGTGTGCGTCTGTGAGCGGCTACCGAGTGAGCTGTGAATT
>UZAN01039946.1:77362-88738 GCA_900618425.1 Echinostoma caproni
GAGCAATCAGTTCCCCAAAGTTGAGAAATAAATGGTAAAAGGAATATCAAACTTGTGTGGATGAGTTGGCAATAAATGAAATGAACTTCACTAGGATATACACTGAATGAGACAATAGCGCTTTTATTGCATGTCCGGACGAGGAAAAGTTTGAATTGGGATAGGTATGGCAAATGGAGACAGCTTTGGAGATTTAGTTGCGTGGGAAAGGTTGGTCGAAATTAGTCGAAAGATGTTTGGTCAGTTGCACTGAAACGCTTGCGAACAAACATCAACAATTCCATCGTAATAAATAAAACTGAATCTAGATAGAAATCTTTAAAGAGAAAAACAGTGAAACTTTTATATTTAAACTCAGAAAAAGCACGCAGGTGTATTGATTGACCTGTAGAAGACTGTGAAGAAGACCGTGTGCATGAGTGGCATGGAAGAAATTCTAACTCAGGGCCATGGATGGTCTTTACCACTCATTCCATATTACTGATACATGTGCTGTTGATATCGGTAAGAATTGTGCCACCAATGCTATTCCTGTCATTGAAAATCATGTAGATAGAAATTTATTTGCCCCTTATTAGCGCGAAATTTATTTAGCAATTCCCGTTTACCCAAAGAAAACGTGCAATGAATTAGTTCAATAGAAACCTATAATAATCTAAGATGTGAATGTCGTTTAAAACTTGTGTGGAGTAGTTAATAAACCGACCTTTTATTGTAATTCATTAAGTCACTGGGTATCTCGCATTTGTTAGGCAAAAAACTACTTGAATTCGAACTGAAAATGAACAGTTATGTGCAGCACATGTATTGAATCGCTGCAATTCTGTTCTTGTCTTGTTTTCATAAAGGTGTACAATCCTTGGTTCTAAAAGTGAACAATACCTTGCATAATTCAATAAGTATTGATAATTTTAACCTGTTCGCTTTGGTCTCTACTTTTGGATTGAAACTGCTGGCAATCCTGATAATTCTCATGAGTTGAGTTTGATGAACAATTGATCTAATGATACATCTGAAATTTATCAAGTATGTAACGAAACAGGCATAATTATATTCATTCTCGCAAGTCAAAGGTAAACGTATTATTGATTTGTCAAATATTGACGACAGATTAAATCATTTTATTAAAAAATAGTTATTTGGTCTTCAACGCTGCGACTCAATGTATTGCACGTGTAAACATGAATAAACAAGTCGATAAGAAATTACTCACCCTCTCTTTCACGTAAAACTATCATAGACAGACACTTACCGGTCGCTCCGTTGTAAGCCCCTTTAAAGTCGTGCAGGATGATCTCGTCATACCACATTTTGGTTGCCTCTCTCCCTTTTTGTTTTTATTTGGTATGAAGACGGGGAGGAAGGAAATCAAGATAACGCAAAACCAATCAGGCCAGCAATTGAATAAAGCCAACACGAATGGAATGTGTAAATATTAGTCAGGTGTGCTTGA
This sequence comes from Echinostoma caproni, assembly GCA_900618425.1. Taxonomy (NCBI): domain Eukaryota; kingdom Metazoa; phylum Platyhelminthes; class Trematoda; order Plagiorchiida; family Echinostomatidae; genus Echinostoma; species Echinostoma caproni. Next base: position 78,816 of record UZAN01039946.1, read on the forward strand.
ACGATCAGGCTGAGACAGATGTGAACGTTGTGTGTAACACATTTAAATGTTTTCCGTTCCACAGGCATGTGAATACGTTACGTAAATGTGATATGGTAATTTACTCAACCACCCCGCCCCCTCCCAGGGATGCCAACTCCAGACGGATGAAGTCAATAGGGTTCAACACATATTTCATGACAAATTTGCAGTGGGATCCATATATAATTTTCGAACTCAAAAATACCCGGCAATTAGAGATTGTGAGATATGTGATTGTAAAGGCTTGAAAAGTAATTCACTGAGAATACATGTTCGCCTCCATTATGTGTTGTTAATTATTGATTGAATGATGTATGCAGCTCTACCAGACGAGATGTAATGTGAATGCAAACCTCAACAAAACAACTCTACAGTCTGGTTGTCCTCGGTCACTGTGTGAGAGACTCCAGTGGCGTCGATTGAACACTTCATGCATCAGTTTTGTTTATCGCAGTGCGAGTCCGGATCAAATGGAATCCTAGCTAGGAACTGCTTCATGTGATTAAATGTTTAAAGCATTGGAAAAGGCGGTTCCAGTTAGCTGTCAATACACTTTAAAAGATGGCGAAATTAATGTAGTGCGGAAACCATAACACGGCATAAAATACAATATCTTTTTCAAACATGATCACAACGAAGGTTGTCTGTTTAGCGTGTTCGGTAAACCAAAAAGAGTCAGGCGAGAGTGCAGAACGTATCCATCAATGAAATTGAGCGAAANTGAGCGAAAGATCTATCAATCATGATTTTTTTATTACATACATTTCTATGTTGAACAGCAGACGGGATGGGACCCCATAATCATGAAGACCTACTGCTCCGACATGAAAACCGATAACCTAAGCCACGGGACTTGGAGTGGCGAACCGCATGACGCCCCAATAGGTTAGGCGTGTTACTCAACCGGACGACACCGAAGTTGCCTACTACCATTAATTAAATTAATCCAAGGAGCGGTGAAACTCCTGCAGACTATTTTCACAAAGTATTGGTTGAAACGTAAATCCCTTTATGCAATCCGTCCCCTAGTTTCTTGTATCTTCTGTTCCAGTTATTCTATTTTTTGCTACACGGCACTCATTTTATGACCGTTTGATCGAATTTGAGACTGGATGATGAAATAGGAGCCTAAGTACTAAATTTCTGCTCCGTTGATTCATTTTGGCGCTTGGATCTTGCAAGGATCAGCCAGTTTGTTTTGTTTATCTGCACTGAGTTTGGGAAGCTCAGGAAAGACAGACTGATTTCATCAGTTCCACAAAGGTTCTTCGAAAATATTGATCCCTCGTGGAGCTGTTCACACCCTTTGGATTATGTAGACATATAGACATATATAGACATATATAGACATATACAGACATATATAGACATATTATCTTTCAATTGGTCGCTTGTGTTCCTTTGAGTATATCCCTAAGAAGCGCAAACGGATCTGGATTACGAATGGTGGGTGCCGCCAACTGTTTGATGTCTTAGAATTCATAAGGAATGATACACTTTAAGCGATTAAAAAACAAAGCCAATGACATATCAGGAAGTCCAAACGATACAATCAAAGGGATCTACGTGTTCGGATACATTTAGGCAATAATGGTGTTCTCAGTTTCAGCTTCCGTAAATGTTGAATCCAGCTGCGTTGAAAACAGTGTAAACTGGGTGCAGTGGATAACGCTTTCCCATAATGTAAAAGCAATTCTTTAAAATTTATATCTCTTTCAAATATTTTTCAATAGTATTCACACGAAATAAAGACAAACTGCCTAATCTGACCTCCTCAATAATTGTTCACGCTTGCAAATGCTCATTTGGTGGGCACTGGTAATTCTGCTAACCAATGTGAATCAATATAGATTACTCATCAAGCCCGACCTAAACGGTTTAAATAGGTTTGTATGTGCTCTTAAGTCATAGCCGAAGGCGTCTTTATTCAGCACAGGGCCCTTGAACTATGTGCCCAGAAGCTTTTAATCCAGGTTTTTCATATCCTCTTGGTTCATGAACCAACAGCTCCCCCAGTGCATTCACACAAACATATTCACAGACACTCCAATCCATCGGAACTGAGATGCTAATCGACCATGATGGAACTGAAACTCCCGGCAGCATCTAACGGATAACATGAAGTAAATCACACAGTGATCCAGTTCTTATATTTTACTGGTATCTCCTAAACAATTGGTTTTTATCAAGCAACGTTTGGACCTATAATTATAACATAAATACAAGTATTTGGATGTTTGAAAGGTTGTTTTTACATCACGTGATCTAACCATAGAAATTTTAAGACTGCTGGCTTCTCTGTCAACGTGGATGCATTCCTTCAGCATCTCATTCAAGCTAGATCGATAACTTTTTAGCTTTAATATATCATTATACATTATTGACGGTGATTTCATAATAATTGACAGACACCGGGATTTCAATGCAATCCTGTGTTTTGTGGATTCCGCCGTTTATAAGAGGAGGCAATTGGATCCGTGTATTTGATTCGTGGCAGAATCTGTGCGGTGAATCATGAAGTCAACTACTTGCACCCCGGAAGTTGAATATTCAGCGGCGCACACAAGCGCATTGGAGGAGCTAATTCAAATTTTTTTGAACTTATTCGCGATACGTACCCCTATTCGTGTTCGCTAATGTCAGCATCAAAACAAAGTCTTAATAACAGGTATATCAATAGGTCCCCCATTGGTTATTTACCAACATCGGGCATAAACACAATCAGTACTCATGACATCCAGGCACATATTGTCCACACAAGAATACTTTTCGTCGACAATGATTTCGATCGATCATTTAATATATGATGATTTGCAATGACTACGGCATTTCTGCAATAGAGGGTAAATAGTCATGTTTGGTCGGTAGACTCAGAGAGAAACGAACCGGTTTTAACCCACGATCATCTTGGTTATTTCACTATACCAATAAACAACATTTGAATTTGACAGGGATTCGACCATACGACCTCTGCCAAATCAGAGAGAGAACAGTGTCCCATTAGTTATTTAGGAAATCCACGTTCTCACATAGGAACCGATGACGAACACATCACAACTTCGGTGTAATTTTACGGATCATCTGACTAATTTGGAATATTTTTCACATTTAAAATATTTGCCCAGTTGCAATAAGAAACGAATTTTTTGATGACAAAAATATCACTCTCCATTGAGAGATAACAATTTTCATTAAACGATAGTGATGTTGTATCCTGTTTTCAAACCCACGACGGAAGTAAAATGGTCAAACACTTCAATTACGGAAATGTGGCCAAGGGCCGTGAGCAAAACGAGCTTTCTATTTGTTTGTAGTCATTATAAGCCTTAAAGTTACCGCTTAATTATCGGAATAGAATGTCTCTATGAGTGTTTGATAAAATCCTCCATTTGTAAATAAAGTTCGAATAAATATTCATCTTCCCATGTTCATTCTACGTCACAATGCTGGCTGACCAGATGTTGACGTTGCCGATATTATTTACTATCGTATATTTGATGTCAGTCTACGGCGTAAGACATCGCTTTAGTTATATAGTTCACTGCAAAGGTGTCGTTCACCAATATTTAAGCGAAAAACTTTGGTTGAATGTGGTAATAGTTGAGATTACTTAGTTTTTTCGTTAAATTCCCAAACTAATTTCGAATTCTTCCAAGTCTGTGCAAGTCGGCAAACTTGCGCTTTGCACCATTGTGCCATGTAAAGGTAAAGAAATTATTAATTTATTTGACCAGAAAGTTTACCTTCTTACTGTTCGAATATTTTGTCAACATTGGTTGAGTTCTTTAAAAAAACCTATGTACAGAAGCGGATACAACTACCCAGCCGCTGATGGTACGCAATAGAAAATACAGACAACCATGCAAGTTTTGCGTTCTATGATACTTGTTTACCATGGTATATACAGAGATTTAAGATAAAATATCTTGACGAATAAGTTCTTGGCGCACTGGAAAGGTGGATAGTGCGGACAGAATGTATGGCTACCGGAGTGAATGACAAACTCCTTTCCCCCACCTATAGTGTGTGCGGAATTCTTGGTTCCATCGTGTAATCAAACATCTATTTATCAATCTGCGAGCAATGCCGCCCCCAAGGCTAAATTGATTGAGTAAATATTAAATAAGTTTTCTTTGTTTTTTAAATGATGATGAAAAAATCAATTTAAATGCGATGGAAATGTTTGTGAGAACCAACCAATAGCACTAGACAGCTGTTTCCTCCTGTTTGGGACTCGTCAGCGTTGGGTGCATACATTTTTGTCCCTGTCAGGACCCGAACCGCGAAAACTTGGGTCGGAACTTCAAACACTTACCCCTAAGTTACACGGTTGACAGTTATCACCTTGTGCGAATGGCTTAATCAATTTAGATAGTTCATGTTTAGATTAGCCCATTTGGTTTTCACAGGCACCAGGAACTATTGATGAGCATTTAAAATGAAAAAAAGCGATGTTTCCAAATCCATTCGTTGTCCCCTTTACTATCCGAAACCGGTGTTCATTTCCTTTTTGGCCTCGGTAAACCCTAACTTAGCAATTGATGGTTTACATTCCCATGGATCAGACGTGTTTACTAAAATTGTTTGCAGTTTACGTTAGTGGCCCTGATACTAGTGATTCACGTGTTAGTTTTTGCTTTGAGATCAATAGGTTTCACAAAAGCATTGTGAAGCATGTGGAGGAATTTCTTGAACCTTTCCACTCACATACGAATGGCCTTCGCACTCGAATATAAGGATTATTTTTCGACGCAAAAATTGGCATAAAATATTTGCCCCGATAAAATCCAATATTCCAATATACATACATATGGTGAATTCCATACTTCATTAGTCTGAATGGAAATATTTTCATAGTATGAATCTTTATTAGGATATCAAATTATACTGATGTTCAGTTGTTACTCATTTATTGTAAAATAACTCATCCTATTCATTGATTGCCTTGGAGTACAATCGGTTCTAATTTGCATCCACAACAAACGTTGCGATAATCTCTTTGCGTTGGAGTGATTCCTGGCGCAGTTTCGGTAGAAGTGCCATCGATTACTAATTAAGAATCCTACAATGAGGTGATCGGATTTCGGCACCGGAGACCGTGGGCCAAACGAATCATAGTGACATAAAATTTATAAAACATTTTCCATGATTCCCTCGTGACACGGTTCGGATCTATACGAGTGAGAAATAATTATACCTTTGATTTTTAGTTAAAGCAGTTTTATGGTTTGCCATAGCACAGCCTGCTTCAAGTATCAAATTAATTACCTCATTCTTGAGTTGTATCACGTTATTGATCGAGGGAGGGTCTCGCGAAAGATAAACTTATCAGAACATGTTTGTAGTGGAACAATGGACATGTAAGGATAATAAAACCATCCGATCAATCACCTTAAGCCAGATTATCGCTCCTAAAGTTCCATTTCTGATGTCAGGGCAAACAATCATTTGATCGTTCTAGTCTATCCTAAAACATGTTACCAAAAATAAATGACAAACATGCGACATATGATTTACGGGGGGTGGGGCGATCAGCTCATTGAAACAAGATCTAGCTGTACCAAATTTGTGCATATAAACGACTTGATGTATTGAACGGGTATAACAATATCCGGCAAAAATCCCTGTCAAAGCGTTTTTCACAATTCACGTATATGACGAAGATACAATGACCGTGAAGCTGTTAGGGTCCCTTGTACAACACAGAAAAATGAGACCAGGGATAAGTCAGTGTTCTGTTCTTCACATCACTACTTACCCGTCATTTGAGCCTGACCGGACGAGGATCGAGCGGCCAAATTCTCTCCGTAGCCATCGCAGTTGCTGTGGTTCATATAACCCAATTTGGCCAGTTGTTCAGCATATTTCTGAGCACTTTTTGCCAAACTCATGTCAAATTTTAACTTCCCGCATCCATGAAGCGCCCGATATCTGTGTGCGAGATAAAGCAAATACAGAATCTCCGAGCATATTTTGCGAACCAAAAGCGGATGATTTGAGAAACGCAACTCCAATTTCATTCACACAGTCGAATATCTTACTCATTATGGGCGTCAATGAATTCATTGTTCAAAGCTCTATCTATCATCGTGATCTGATCTGTTGAGAATTCACCAAATACTGATTCGATTTATACCCATCTAAAGCGTATTTCAAGGTGGATTTTGATTGGTCCTATCGTGGATCACGTGATCTCACCTCAATGGCTGACTTCAGTTTCTCGCTTCATTGTGCGTCTCGGAGGTTGTTGACACAATGAGTAGCTTAATCTCGTTTTGGTTTCCGTAACCCAAATCGACGGTGACGAATGGTTCTAAGTCGCTTGGTTTGTGTCTCAGACGTTTGGCATTCCCTAGTTCTGTCACGTGATTAATTACTTTTACTGTTGCGTAATTACGTGAAACACGCTTATGAATAAAATCATTAAATTTGATTACGTCATTATAATTCGGTCGAAATTAGTAAAGAGGATCATTGGTTTGTTACCTATTACTATTAAATGTGACCTGTGAATTTTCCTAGAGGCAATCAAAGTAATGGAAACGATAAAAAACGTATTTTGTGTTTACACCGACCAATGAAAATGACATTCCAATCCGGGCCATACATTTTGATCGACAGACACACGGTGCTACAGTTTCAAGAGTCTCATTCAATAAATTATTTGACATTTTTTATTTAAAATCAATGATCTCATTGAGCGCTGAATTATTTACTATTTATTATTTGTATTATTATTAATTATTATTAAAATAATATTACGTACCTTGGTGAAACCCTTCATTCAGGAGTGGGTGCCAACCAAACTTTTCCCCCATCATATGTTTTTTATGTCCTACCAAAGTTAAAGTTATAAAAAGGCAATACTTAGAAGTGGTTGCTTTTCTTGGCCTATATGTGTTTCCGCACAATTGGATCGGTTTACGTTCTATCGAAAGATAAGGAATGTCACAAATTTTCTTGGATTTTTTCTTGCTACTGATGTCGACATTTAAGACTTCACAACATTTCATTCAGTTTGTGCTTGAACAAATCAACTTTGGCCACCGAAACAACATAAGGTGGTGGATAATCCTGAATCCTTCACAATCAGAGGGCAACGACGTTAGGATTCTATACCTTTTGCAAGTCAAGTTGTCCGAATATCATTTCACTATGTTTGGGTATCAATCTAAGTTGTCTGAGCACCACTTCAAGCTGCCTCGTCGACCCCATCGACGTTGACAAGCATCCCACCAATGTCTGAAAGAACACCATGCAGAACAGATTTTTCTACCTCCCTTTAAAGAGCGGCGGGACGATTGCGAGACGTGCCTCGGTCACACTCGCCCCAATTCCCATTAGATACAAATTGGTTGTGATTCTTGTTACTAAGCGTGTGCGTCTCTGCGCGCTTGTGTTCGTCAGCTTCCCCCCGAATAGTCATACCGGGCCATGCTCCACTGATACTAATGAATCATCCACGATCAACACTTGAGCCATTGCCTTCCCCCATAGCATGATGCTGCAATAGAATTCACACCCTACACCTCAAGCGAATGCACTGGTCAATTATGTGAGATCGATGTAAGCATCTTTGTTGACCAGATTCCCATGGAGTTTTGTTCCACACTTTCAGGTTATATTCTATCTCTGTGATACCATCACGGAAGCAACTTCAAGTACTGAACAGTTAAGATGACCAATTTGACCATATATCTGGAACGGAATGAGATATCTCTACCTATCTCTATGGGTCATCAAAAGTGGCAGTAAGGATCTGCTAAGATTCTGGGAGCGTTTTTGATGATCTCGAGAGCCTTTAGCAGCGTGAAACAAAAAACAGCCGGCAATTATTCAGGGCGTTCGTTTAACTTCATTGGAATATTGCGTGCAGCTAACCCTCTCTTCCGATGTCTGACGGGGGATTCGGAAGCTTTGAGGTAAAACTCCAATGGTTTATGGATTTCTAGATTATGCATACTCCTTGGCTCGAGCGCCCTTCGATCGGCTGCGCTACGTTTTGTGTGCCTGTCTTCTCGCAGGATTTTACTTCGTATCTCGATGTCGAACATGTTCTGAACTCATACTTAATTTCGTCAGGATATGCTCAGATTGAAATCTTTGCCTCACACGAATAATATGCTTGGAGGATCTGACAGTTATGCTTGGATCAAGAAGCGCAAGAGTGCTGGATGGCAGTGTGCGCTTTATTGCACCCCTCTTGCCAAAATGACCGCACCAACGGCTGCTGTTGCGGGGCTTTCGAATTTCGACCGCGCTATCCGTTTCTCCATCATCGGATTATTCACTGCATAACCAAAACTATGTCTGCACCTTTTTTTGCATCATTCGCATGAACTTATAACTTGGTTGCCAAAGCGACGGTTGTGCGACTATAGTAATGGCAAACTTCATCAAACACACTTTGGATTTCATGCATTCAATCAAATGGACCAAATGTGTATCGATAACCTGTTTGGGGGACTGTAGGAAATAAAACCAAAAGGACGGTCAGGAAGCTTTCAAAAAATCCGAGGAAGCATCGAGCCGGTTGGAAAGTTCCTCTTCGGAAACAAACTATCTCCCGCTTGTGTGTCCCCATCGTTCTCAGTTGTGACGTCCGATCTCTTACCAGATACTTGACCGATCTCACTAGCTTCGTCAAACTGCACGAATATGCCCAACTAGGTGTAATAATGCTCCAAGAAAGCTCCATAATGAAACTGAGGATGAAATAATACACTTGGATGGTTACGCTAGCTATCGTGTTGATCGTCCTGTTCCTTATTCCAGACGGTGGTGTCATAACGGTTGTCAAAAATCAGTGTTGTCGTTTGTCCAAATATCTATTGTCTTATTGCACACATTATATAAACGCATTAGTACTTCAATGTAAGCCCAAACATTTCAACTTTTCCCGGTCACTGATTCTTGTAAGTGAAGAAATATTTGGCCCCCTCTTGCTCATCTAATGTTCTAAGTGATTTTCATCACTCTCTTTCAGCTACATTGAATGAATATGTAGATAATTCAGTCAGTATCATTTGCGGTGAGTTCAATAATTCCGATACCAAAAAGCCTTGTTGCCTTCCCACAAGGTTTGATGCACCGCTGGATTTGGGTTTTATCAAAATAATCAATTTACTTTGCGTAGAACGCCGCCCCCATTGGGAATGTCTGATCCTTCTGTGTTGAAGTTTCCCCTACCATCTTTAGCAGAACAAGCCATCGTCTCTTTTCTCGGAGTCGTGGTCATAAGCTTCAAGTAAGACAGAGTTCTCTGGAAAACCCCGAGGTTAAGGGAAACGATCAGGCACTCTGACCTTACTTGTTTTCTGATCCCAACTCTTCCGTTTTCTTTTATCAATTTAGAAGTTGTTTGAAGGTTTCCTACGATGCTTTTGAGCCTCAGAAACAGGTTATATTCGCCCCTATCGATTCTCTTCCCCACACCGAAAACAACAAAGGAGTGTGCCTTTGAAATGCATAAGCGCAACGAGGCGCACTCACTTTCTAAATCAATCCGGGCTGAACTTCGAAGATTAAACTCTTTATACGCCCTTGCTCAGCTCGATAACAAAGGTTGTAGTGAGACCGGGCAAGCTCTCCTGCAAATTTCTGGCACCACCGTGCACCTGCTGCGGTGGGCATGGATGGTCTGAATCAGAGTTCATCAATAGTGGAATCGCTTTCACCGCTCTACCCAGTGGATATGAAATAAACAACTTATCCTGTCGCCAGCGTTGTACCTGTCGATATTTAACAAGAGTTGGCTCGATTATATTATTACAAGGCCTGCGGCCCTGACGGAACCTCACGCGTTGTCCTCGAAGAATATGCTGCCTTCCTTTCCCTGTTTGAATGGAATTTGCAATAACTGTGTTTCGCCCCACTGCTGGAGACTAGCTTCTATCCAAAGA
>UZAN01039946.1:89483-100742 GCA_900618425.1 Echinostoma caproni
CTTCTTCCTTTTTATCATTACAACCGGTTTTTGTTTCCAATATTAGATGAGAATCTTCATTAGGCTGTTAGTTACTTCAGCGATGCAAACGTGTGCTCTCTGTGATCTTTCGGTTTAATCGACTTGTCTCATTCTGCTATTAGAGGTAAATCTTTATTTAAACTGAAACAAACCTTTCCCGAGATTAATTTCAAGAGAAAAGACCACATGGCAATACTGCACGATTTATGTCCAGGACGATTTCGCTGCATCTGAACATGGTGCATACTGCAGAAAATACAGTGTTTATATAGGGTTTTAGCATGGTAACAAAGTAAAGCAAAATACATTAAAAACAGACAAGGCGTAAAAGAGGGAGGGGTAAAAGGACCAATATCACCAGGATAGGGGGAGACTAACAAAATCATTACTTGACAGAGTGACCAAAAACCATCCCATTTTCTCTCAAACAAATGACCTCCAGTCGCTACCAGTGATCATTGTTTTCTCCTCTTAAGACCAAAGTTATACTCCCAATCTTCATATCCAACATTCATATGATCAAACCAGACAAAGTTTGATCTCCGCAATGTGTAATCAACCCGCATTTGTCTTCTTTGTCGTTCTATGTCGGTTGCCCAATCTTGGTTTGCTTCTTTTTCATCACTTCTTGACTGTGTCATTCTTTTCACTGAAACCATGTAATCGATCTTCCATTTTTGCTGTCCCATGGAAGCGTTTGTTTGCAACGGTAAAATTGCTTGCCCTCGTGTGATTATCTACGAAGGCAAAAGGAACGATCCTATAAATCTCAACATCCATCTGCTCCAAAGTACTATTCTATCGTAATTAAGACTGAGATAACACAAGCAAATAAGACGTTTGCTATCCATATCCTGCAAAAAAAATGCAAGGCTTTTATGTCAAGAAATTCGTCTGCTCTGCGGACAAAAAATGGAAAAAATGTAAACAAAGATGCTGATATAAATAGCCTAAATGCTGCATTTCTTCACCCGTCTCATCATAGCCAGATACCCTTTGTCCCATGTGAGGTTTCTAATTCCAATCTGATCCCTTTTTCCAGTGATAAAATGTTTAAGCTTCTACGTTCCTTCAAACCGGCGCCATCTGCGGGCCCTGATGGTCTTTCTTCAACGTTTCTCAAGTTTGGATCAGCCCCTCTAACTAGCATGATGACAACCCTAATCAGTGAGATGATTCTCGATTCCTGGCTAGCAGTGACCATAATACCTGTTACAAAGACCTCATCATGAACTGTTCTCGCAAAACATTTTCGTCCCGTGCATAGAAGTCTGTAGTTCTAAAGTTGACTGAGAAAGCCATCATGAGTTGCTTACAGTCACTTGGCGCCAATCCCCATGATCCACTTTGGATGCTGTGTCCAATCTGATTAATTTCATAAGCAAGTCATTGAATAGGTTGGCCAAATCTGTTCGTTGCGTTTATCTCTATTATTCGTCTGCTTTTGATTGTGTCCCGGTCATCTCTCCTTTTAAAGCTTCAATCTTTGACATCCCGAAACAATTACTCTCGTGGATTTCTGCTTACTTCACCAAAAGAATCCAGTGCACAAAGCTGGGCAGGAATACCGAAAGTCCCCTAGTTAATAACTCTGGTGTACCCCAAGGTACTGTCTTCTCTCCGTATCCATTCTTTGCTTTCATTTTTCAGTTCCATATCCTGCTTAAATACAAACGTATGTTGAGGATGTGGTTTCATGTCAGACCGTTTCTTCTTCCGAATTTTCCTCCTTCACTGAAAATCTGTCCCGAATCCAAACGTTTTCAAACCATTCTGGCCTCAATCTTAACAAAGCTGCATGCTTGGGGTGCATTTTTGGTTGTTTCCGTTTTACATTCCCATCGGACTCTGTAACCCTTAATTCTAATCTTTTGTCTAAAGTGACCTAAGCCAAATATCTGGGTGTCATTATCGATAGTAATCTTCGCTGGTCGACACATCCAGAACTGTATGGAAAAATTTCGGCGCCTCCCCTTTCAGCTTCAGAAGCTCAGAAAAGTTTGCACTCACAACAACTTTTTGGTCAATATACAGAGAAGACAAATGTCGTGAGATGACACCATTTCGTTTAATCTTCTCAGTCGCCTACTTGAAACAAATAAGGATGTATATAGCACATGGGGTTATTCAGTTATTGTGAATGAAGATGTACAAGCATACAAAGATTACTAAACACAGAAGTTGAAGGTCAACGACTTTTACGTAATCCAATGCTAAACTCTTGGTAATTACCGAGGCGTTGCTTATTCGGTTACATCACCCGACCTTACGCGTACAAAGGTTTTCGACACAATCAATCCACTTACCGTGTGGTTGACCTTCTACTTCTATGTTTAGTAATCTTTCCACGCTTGTACATGTTTATTCACCATAACTGAATAACCCCATATGTTATATACATCCTTGTTTGATTTAAGTAACCGAGTGAAAAGATTAAACGAAATGTTAACAACTCGCGACATTTGTCTTCTCTCTATATTGATGAAATGGATAAGGGGGACCCAATGCGTCAAATGTTTTTCCCCTTTGCCAATCAATGCGTTCTCCCTATTTTACTTTATTGCTCCCCTGTAGTGTTTTCCGGTCTCATGAAACAAGACTTTAAAACTAATAGTCTTGAACTGATGATAATAAACCGTGCATCTTTAATTTGTACCTAGTCAATAACCACAGAACTTAATAATGATCATATGAAGTCATATATGACCTTTACCAATAAGATTATAAAACCACCCCTCCCATCTCTTGCATCTTGACATATCTTCTTGTCGATCCCACTCGATAACTTGTCCCTTTTATCGGTATCTACCCTCTCGAATAAACATTTAATAACTGTTCTGTACCACATCTGGCTCGAATCTTGACAAAAAGGAATGAATTATAAATGAAGTACGTCAATCTTTACTTGAATGAATCAAACTTCGGACACATTTTGTACACAGCATTCTATTGGATTTGTCTACATTTCTATATGTTCTCCGGTGTGATGACCAATGTACAATTTTTAACTGAAATGTAATCACATCAAACTCGGTAAGTTAAAAAAAATACAAATACAAATAGAGATTGCATTATTTTCTTGGTGTGCAAAGATTAAATCATTTTACACCGCTTATCGTATCCTGGAAAAAATTGAGGGCCAAACACGGATACCTGTAGAACTCCTCCGATTACGCTGATAAAGTCAAATAGCGACCGAAGCTGACGAAGAAATTATACTATCCAACTCACTATAAGCCCCCAAATTCCATAATTGTGTATTTTCATCAGCAGTATTTTGTGGTTCACTCGATCAAGTGTTTTAGAGAAGTCGAGGTACAATGCATCCACCAAATCACCGTGATCAACTGCTTTTGTCCACTATTCTCGGGCCGGAATGGGGTTAGTGGTCCACGATCGCCTTCGACGAAACCCACCGTGAGTGAGCTGAGGCAGAATTTGAATTCTCACTATAATTGGTCTTTTGTTAAATTATGAAATACCTAAGGATATGGGAACCACGTTAGTTTGATAAGCGGTCATTTCATTGAAAGATAGATTATCATTCAAAATTAGCTAAGGCATACTATTTTATCTTCCTGTAAATCCTTACCTGCCTTTTTCAACCTCTTAGGTGATGCAACTGAAGGGATCTCATACTTTAAGTGCCCTTTATAAAACAAACTTTCCAGTTAATAGCAGAGTTTCTGTACATATTTCGGAAAAGATGAACGTTACTACCAGTCCAGAGATGCCGCTGGGGTCAGACCTCTCTCTTGCCTCACCAGGATTAGAATTATTGTCTGGATTCATCAGCTACTGGGGAGTGAGTTGAATGTGTTTAGAGCAAGAAAATGTCAACGTTATTCGTTATGGATATTGCCGCAATCGACTGGGAGTTCATTCATTGGCGTAGGTTTCCCACATCACCCGAGTTTCGTCCTCACTCGTGAGAATATTTGGCCCGTTGCTCGAGGTGATTGACAAAAGCTCTTGAAATTGAGGACGATAACAGAAGCAAACCCAAACGGATTATTTTTTTAATATAGCAAGACCAAACGATCTCAGAACTGTATCGAAAAATAGATGCGCCATGTGCTGTGCCTTATCATGAATATTATAATGTTAATAACACAGCGATCTCAGTGGGAAATTGAATTCACCGACGTTCGGTTTTACAATCCATTGTAAAACCTGCCTTAGGGTTTGCATTCATGTAGGTTTACAAGATTTGTATACTTACGACTATAGGTTTCTCTTCTATTATTTCAAGTCGCTGTAATGAGGATCCGAGTGTTTCATCAACTGAGACAGAACTTCTACAGTTAAAAATGACGTCAGTTCACACACTACTAAATTTGTTTTAAATGTGCTCAACTGCGTGCGTGTTGAAAGCCCAAACGCCTCCGCAACACGAACTTGCACGCCATTATTCATAGTTGAAAACACCTATCATAACGAAGGGTTCGCAGGAATCTTCAGGCACAAGATATAATCTGAACTTGGCCTACAATAACGAATTGATGTTAATACTCTATATTTGACCATAACATACTTTGATTTTCATTTCCCAACCGATTTTGTAACCAGGTGGTGCACTTTAGTAACATCTGTGATTTTGTTGATAGATGCAATGAATGCGAGTATGAAACAAGTAATATATCTATATACGCCATTGGTCATCCTAGTAGAATCATTAGGAAATAGATCATCCATGAGTAGGTGAAGTCATTCATATCTAATGCTGGGTATGAAGTCTTACTGTACTGTGGATAGCGATAAAGAATTAGGGAAATAGAGGGAAACTCATCGTTTTCTCTCTATCCCACAGGTCAAACATGTCAACACAATTTTATAATGACAAAATGAACAACTGTACTAAAATTGAGTAGATCGAACGTGTTTCTGTCTACATAGGTGTTCTAAATGAGTCGAAAGTACCTAATTTTGAAATTCATTCATCCCCATAAAGTAAACCACCGCGGCAGTTGTGAACATCTCAATCAATCAAAAAAATGAACGATGACGAATTCATTTACCCGAAAACCCAAAATAAAATTTAACACGAATTCGTTCTCAACGGAAACAGTTTTAGTTTGATTTCATTTCTTTAAACCGAATCACGAATACACTTTAGCTGCTCACACGAAAGACAAAGTTTCAAGGACTGACGGTTATAAGAAAAAAACCGGTTGTCTAAACTAGAATAAGTAGCACAGAGCAGATGGACACCTTTGATACTTGTCCATGGTGCATATACTGACTCTTCTTGTAGAGACCGAAACCAATAATCCTAAGTTGAAAAAAGCAGCCAGCACCTTGTTCCACAATGCACTACATCGAGCGTGTAAGTACAGTGAATTTTAGTGTAGTCTAAAAGACCCCACACGTCAAAGGAAGCGTTTAGTAAATTTTAGTAAAAATCACCGAATCACCTACATTTATAGAACTGACTTTCGGTTCAAGATTGACTCAGGGTGTACGTTTCGTCTACTCGCTGTGGGCGAGTGTTTGTACGAGGTCAATTCCCGAATGCCTCAAAAAGAGATGGTATGCGTCAGAATTCACAGCATGTGAATGGATGAAAACCGTAAAACAATGGTAGTTCAGTCTGACAAGGAGTACTCGAGGTCTGCTTGTATCCCGTTCACAAATTTGATGCAGGGATCTATGTTATGATCAATGAGATCCATAATTTTCGCGTCTATCGTATTTGGGTAAACGCGATAATTGGTTCGAGTATACGAGATAAAACAATCCGTGAGCATCAAGGTTTCACTAGATAAACATAATAGTGGAGTGGTAAGGTTGTCGAAATAACCACCTGAGTCTCCTATGTTCGAATCCCGCCGCAACAACTCACCTTCCTATTATATGCATTTCAACGTGCAACCATGGTATAACCGCGGCTCCCCTCTTAAAATTTCATTACACATTTGTATAGTCAATAAACCAATAAAGGAAGTAAAATCACTAGAACATATCTTATTGAAAAGTGCAAAACTGTCCGAGCTTTTGAACTTGAAATGAAATCAACTCAGATCATATAGGTTAAAGATATCATAATAATATCTGACTTCCCTAACATCAAAAAAGAATGAGTCTCATTTCGACATACTGTGAACATGTTGAAATCAAAATAGCACACAGTGACAAATTAGTTCTTCGAATCGATCAAACTCCTCTGTCGTACACTGTCTAGGTACGGTCTCACGTACGGTGGTATCGGATCTACAATAAATGACTTTTGCTTGGCTACCGAATTCCTGTTTACTACCCTTCCCCTGATAGATTCAGTGAGTTTTATCTTTAACAAAAATAGACCATACGGGTGAGTTCCAGTATACCGGTCAAAAACCTGAAATTGAGCATGCAATACCCGATTTACAGTTGAGGATGTTCTCTATCGTCAGATAAACGGAAATGTCATGCGATTTTCACTGGGACTGTCGCATGCTGATGATTTTGCGGTTCACCGAGAAACAGTCATATTGTGTGCAACAATAGAAGGTCATGTTTCCTGCAGTACATACTTGAATTAAAACTATATGACAGATCAAAGAAGTATTATATCCCAAACGGTGGAGTCGTTCAGTAGGGAATATCAATCCTCAAATCTCACTGTTTAGGTGAGATTCGACAACAAATCGGAATTTCTTGGTCAAGCCCTGTCTAGAGCAGAAACAGAAGTGAGAAGAGATATCTATAAAAAGAAACATGAAATTGGCAATAAATTAACTGTTTTCAGCTTCAACTCTTTTAAAAAGTAATCTGTAGTGATGTCTAGCATTTGTAACCCGGAATATTTTTAATTTAATATTTTTTCATTACTTGCGCCGGATGGAGAACTACGACTTATTGAACAAACAAAATAGGACATGGTTTACTTGGTAAGGTTTATTGATCAGAATACTCAGTTCATTCCGGAAAGGAACAATTTTCTTGTGTCCCCAAGAAACAACTATTCATACGTGTTCCGTTTAGGGAATTTTACAAAAATCAAGATGAATAACTGACAGTTCCCTGAGTCAAACTCAATTCGGTTGTCCCTAAACCCCCGCTGCAGTGAATGCAAGCAAAAGGAAAGCTGCTGAAATCG
This sequence comes from Echinostoma caproni, assembly GCA_900618425.1. Taxonomy (NCBI): domain Eukaryota; kingdom Metazoa; phylum Platyhelminthes; class Trematoda; order Plagiorchiida; family Echinostomatidae; genus Echinostoma; species Echinostoma caproni. The sequence continues at coordinate 96,583 of UZAN01039946.1, forward strand.
ACATTTTCCTTCCTAATTTATTCATTTAGGTGCTATTGTGGCGCATGCAACAAAGGTCGCACTATAAGGCATTTTTCTCGCAACGTCAAGGTGTGCTACCGATGGTGGTCTAGTCAGGACGAGACTGGCATCCTCTTCGGCTCGGATATGGGTCTTTTTGTAGAAACCGGACAAAGGACTGGACAGTAAAATACTTTTAAGTTCATGTGTCTGATACCACTCAGTCCAGTGAAGATGGTCTGATTTTGGTCACTGGCCATAACCGGAACGAGCGTGGTTCGGTTCAGTTATCTTGGTCTACAAAGTGGAAACCGCGACGGAGAACGTTAAGCTTGACCCAAAAGTTAAAGGTTACGCATGTTTACAAATTGAGGATACATTACCACATTTACGAACAACATAATGTTTGATAACACTTTTCTCAAACCGAGCCAATGGCAATCATTGCGTAGGCATTTTTCCAATAAATGAGCTGCAGGAGCATAACTCAGAGGTACTGAATCACAAATCGCCTCCTGTTGCATCACTGAGAGGGAGATTCCTTGAATACATGGATGAAACAATGTTCTAGGATTTGAATCATGAATTATCTTGAAATCTGCTTATTTTTACGGGATTTCCTGCTTTGCAAATCTTGTATTCTTGACCAAAAATGTACATAGCTAACCATACCTAACCTGACTGGTTGTAAAGTGCTAATGAATCGCGATTACTCGTGAATCTATGTAAGTTTGGGATATAGTAGTAACATACATTTTCATTGATAATAAGATGTAAATTACCATATCCAAATGAGTCGCTGCTGCTAATATTCATGCTTGAATGTTAGACACAATACACGACAGTACGCTACTTGGAAAGCGGATCGCTGTTTTCTTTGAATGATATTGTAGTATTACTATCAGTAGTAGTAGTAGCAGTGGTAGCAGGAACAGGTATCATCCAAATGGTGCATAAGAAAGACTTTAAGACGTATTATTCTCTTAAAACAAATGTTAGCTAGTAATATTACGTCCGGATTCGCCACTGATACGACAGAACATACAAGTACCTGGTTTTGCCTACAGGAGTCAAAACAACTTAAACAATTATAGTAAAGTAGAATTTATATTGTTCGTAGAGTAACACGTACTCCATATCTCAAGATTAACAGAAAAAAAGAATTCTTTAGGTTCGACATTTTAAGGATAAATAAATGACAATAATGGTCCGTTTTGTTTTCCCGGAAAACTATGTGTCCTCGAACCCGAATTACACCCACAAACGTATGGTAAGCCTAAGACAAGTGAATCTTGCTGTTGACAGAACAAATTTAATCAATGAAATAAACCGGGAACACAGCTCACCGGTGAGTGAGGAGGAAACCTACTAATGGAATCACACTGATAGCCTGTTTCTTATGAGGCGCGTGACTGAAGATGCGTATGTTCCGAACGGTACACCCACCAAACCCGAAGGCTATCAGTCTTTGGAATGCGGTGGCGGGTGTTCTAGCAAACAAATGTGCTCACGATAAACATATTAAATTAGAAGTGTGTGGTCGGAGAGTAAAGCGTAAAATCAATTCAAGGACACGACCCTTGTGTCTGATTTGGGTGCTGGTGCAATTGTCAGATGAGATCATTCATTGATCAACGAACAGGGAAAAGACCACAATCCTCAATCGCTGAACCTCGGCGCAGATTTGTTTGGGGTGACCTATTCCTTTGGTAATTTTTGCTTTAAACGGATGAACAGTAAAAGTGCATCCAGGTCAGACGATGCAGCAAAATGAAACACTGAATCTCACTTATCTAATTATAATGAACCAGAGAAAAGAGAAATACTGCGAGTTGTTCACATTTCTTCTAATCTCCTCAGTCGGTACAACGTGAGAAAATGTGGTTTATTGCAGACAGTTCAGGGAAGTACGTTTGTTTAATGACATAGGCAGAAAAAACAGGAGGGAATCAGTTATACAATTAGTTTTACAGTTAGCTGACAGATTGCTTCAGCATCTTTTGTACATCGAATGTTGGGTTACGTAACGTGAATAACATTGTTTCTTTGACCGCTAACAGCCTTGAATTCATGTTACGTAATAGAGACGTGAATGAAAGAACTGGGTCAAACTTTTTCCAGTTGCCAGGACATGCTATGCGACTGCTGACCTTGGATTTGTCCTATCGGATTGATCTATGAAATTACGACGCATTTCTGACTGTGACAATCACTTTGGAATGTGCTCGGATATTCTTTGTTTTCTGTTAAATCACCGAAACTGAACGTGAACCGTTAAAACCATAGACAACTGGGCGGCTGGGTCTGTTTGTGGTTGTCCAGACCGTGTCTTTGAGTTTACGATATCTACCGAGGATGTACATTAGCAAATGTTACATGCAATGGTCTAACACGGAAATTGCCTGGTTTCAGTATGTGTTAACCGGAGCCGACAACGACGGCGTCTGGATCATCAAACAAGCTATCGATTCGCACACTACAGTGCTTGGATCTCACACAATTCAGTTGCTCGTCGATAATGAACAAAGGTTCATTAACAGTTGTAATGTTGGTTGACTGGTATTCACATTTATCTTCAACACATAAAATTCACTTTATTTCCTTCCAAGACACATTTGAAATAAATAGATTCGATTTCTGTAGTCTGTCCGCCAACCGATTGAGGATTTGTCATCTGGATCCCACGCGTAGTAGCACTCAACCAAGTAACTCTCAAAGACGATGAATGGTTTTATGAAATCACGGTTGTTTCCACTTGAGCCCCGGTATGAGCAGTTGAGGATAGAAGTAACTCGCTCAACTTTCGCGGTCAATATTGCATTGACAATTTCTGGTAGCTGGACCAAGTTGCTGTCTGAATAACGATCAGTATATATCAGTTCAATTTGCTACAAAACATGATACAGTTTTAGCTTTGGATGTAAACGCCATTTTGATTGAATTTCGTCAAACCACTTTTCACATCAGCTGTCGATGGCGATACAGTGTTTCTATGCCCTATCATTGAAAATCAATTCTATTAAAAAACCGTGCAATCGAACAACTTCAAACGCCTCGGGTCAAAGCTAAACTATCAAGTTAATTACCTCATTTATCCACACAATATATTTCACGCAACAGGCCCGCGAATACACCATGGACAAAAGTTTGGCAACTTCACTAAACGTGTCTCCTCCATCGACACATATGCGCTTAGCATACAGATAGTTGTGGTATTGAACAACATCTCCGAAATACCCTTCCACTCATATTGCTGAACTAAAACTATGCTCATGTTGGTCTCATTACTTACCATTGTCAGCAGGTTTTGTCTGTGGATCCCTGTGGAGAGACAGTGTTGAAGTACCGGTGAATTATTACTAAATTGCTAAAGTTTCACATCACTTCGACTGCGAAATACGTGTCACTTTGGTAAATCGCAACATAGAATGAACCAAAATTTCCGAATAGTTCTTACTTTTGGATCCAGGGAAGACTCACATGCGTTCCGAAGTTAAGACATTTTCCGGAATCTCATATGAAATCCGGATTGGGCGGTTGAATTCAGCCCCGAGAGCGAGTCTGTTTCGAACGAGCCATGACGAACAAAGTAATTTATTGCTTTTCCAAACAACCATTCCTGCAGCATGTGAACAAAAAGAAATTAGCAGACGCCTGCTGTAATCAACTAAACAACTGAGTGCAAAAAGTATACAGTTATAAGGCACTTCGTCAACAAGGTTATACTTTCATTTTTATGGGGACACAAAAATGAAACGGAAAAGACAGTCAGCCATAAAGTTTGCACAATACCGACAGCAACTGTTGGGCCAAGTAAACCGGCTATCACTGAAGACAACACCTGAACAAACATGAATTGGCAACCTGTTCAGGCATGACATGAGCTGGTTGGCACAGTGGTAACACACGCCTTCCAGGTGATGAGTCCGGAGTTTAAATCCCGGACGGGACGGTGGATATGCACTACCGATGAGCTCTCATAGGAGCGAGTCTAGTGCTTCCGAGTGTATAGTTGAATCGATGAACTGAGGATTGTGCGTTAATTTGAAGTTCGAAGTTAGTCCAGTTAGTCCAATCAATCATTAAGTAAGAAGTCCCAAAACAATTCTATGTACGCGCGCGCCCTTCGATTGGCTGCGCTACACTTGCACGCTCTCCGT
>UZAN01039947.1:0-13317 GCA_900618425.1 Echinostoma caproni
GTATGTATGTATGTATGTATGTATGTATGTATGTATGTATGTATGTATGTATGTATGTATGTATGTATGTATGTATGTATGTATGTAAGTGCGTATGTAAATATATATGTATGTATGTATGCGTTTATATCTATGCATGTCTCTATGCCCCACATGCTCGCACAAGGTCTCTGGTATGCCTTTACCGCTCCGTATAGTTTTCTGTGACACATTTCCGGCTAACCGTTTGCTTATGTGAGTTTATGATATGAAACACCATTACATAGACAATGTGTTCGATTCCTCTGATAAATGATTGAAGCCGTCTTATGACGGCGGACTGCTCAGCAGTTTTGACGTGAAAATCCGAGCTTATCCCTCAACAAGCTGCGTTCTCTATAGGTCTCGGGGGAGACCAGCAATCTTCCGGTGCTGGGCTGAACAGTCCTCTCCTCCTTATCGAAGCTCCACTGGTCCAGTTGCATGCTACACAGAAGTGACCACTTCGCATGTGCACACACATTGCTCTACCCATACCGACAGACAGATTTCATTAATAGTACTATAGTCGTTGCAGTTTTGGTTTAGGGTGGTAGGCCGATTGTGAACGGGCTACACAGCTGTCCTAATTAGTACATGTACATACGGTCACGCAAACGAGTAATCACGCACTAGAGATACACACATGTATGCATGTGCTTGTACGCGAGCGCGGACCCTACTCTGTCTTGACACATAGTACTATCCAGGTTTAGCATTTCCACGAACCACAGTATCAGCCTTACTCAGCCAAATCACCACCGCCACCACGAACAGGACCATCAGCTTGGTCACTGAGTGAACACAGGGCCATACCTCACCACGTCTCAGTATGCTACTCTTCTATTATCGGGCTCAGTGCAACGTAGAATCTCATTGTTTCAATGAAACCAAATCTACCCAGGCATGCAAACGCTTGTATCTCTACACAGACACACACATGCATACGAAAATACCCGGCTTGAATCTGTTTCGCGAATTCTCCACTCACTCGTTCGGTAGTGGGTTGTGGATATGCTTAGTCTGCATTGAGGTTTTCATCCTCTCTCTTCGACATCTGCATTGTGAGAATGACCAAATGAATGAGCATTCTCTCTCTCACACATACACGTGTGAGGTGTTGGACTGTACAATGCAAGTCAGCTTATGGTTTTGATTGCCTGCATTTGCGTGCGATTGTTATCTGGACTATGTACTATCCCCTGCTTTGCAAGACCACTTCCACGCACACACACACACACACGTCGAGGCTAATATTATGCATATAATTGCATGTGAAATCAGTAGAGCAAAACATCGTCAGATTATTAGTGGTACATTTTAGATTTGTCTTAGTTACGCCCGATATCATACATTGTTCAAAGTGAAGAACATCGGAGTTTACTTCCATTTGGTCTCATCGACACAAACCAGTATTCATCTACATCTTGGAGATTCTTTCATTTTTTTCCATCTTCATTATGATTAGTAAGCAAGACAAATTTGAGAACTGCCTTAGTGTTCAATACGGCATGATAACACGTGTACCCATGAGTGGAGGGAATATTTCCGGTCATAACCAGTCCCCAAAGGTTAGAATACGGTGTATGAACTACTTCTGTACCGTAGTCACGCATTCCCACCCACCTCCATTGCTCTGTTCCACAGTAAACTGGCTAGTAATGTTGAGGCACTTTCCCAGCAGTCGATAGTCTTCTGGGGGCCAATGGGAAGCACACTTGGGGTTTTCAATCATCTTACTTTGTGTCGCTTCGTGTATGTGTGTGTATGATATTTTATGAATTCGACACAGCTCAAACGCGTCAAGAGACGGTCCTTCTCTTGTGGTTGCAAACAGAATTCCTGTGAAACAGAGTATGCACTACTCACGTACTGAAAACATGTGTACAGTACTCAGAATGGAGACCTACCATAATTCATGAATGAGGAATCGCACCAGCAGTAGTAGTCTGCCGAATTCGACCGTCAACGAGACGCCGGAGGAAGGACACTGAAGGAACAGTTCCTTCATTGAAGAAATTATTGGGATCTAATAATATTTAAATATAAATATAATTAGCCAACTTGGGCATCAACCAATCACCATTCGTGTTCTTTGCGTGACAATATTCCTATATGAACTAAACGGTCTTTGGTTGGTCCATATATTCTTTGCCTATGAATATCTATCTATAAACTTTGCTGGGTGACCATTGTTCAAAGTAGACCATCCTCAAAAGGCTTTAAAGCTTGCGTTCTAAGGTGACCACATTTAGAATAATATGCGGCATAAGTTGAGATCATTTCCAGCTGCTCAGCTCAAACTTCGGTTATCTCTTCCGGGTAAACGTAAACACCACTGGCAAACCGGTTCTGCTGTTAAGATGACGCATAACTGGGCACATTAGATTCTCCGCTCTAAGATCTTATGTCCGAACATAATAAAAAACAGTGGGTGAAATCGATGATGCAACCGATAATTGATTGTCCAGTGATCACAAAAGATCAAGGATCACCTGTTACGGAACCTATGATAACAACAAGTTACACTGTTGACCCCGAACCAGGATTACGTAATCACACTGTCAAACTTTCGGAAATTAGTGGTGCACTGCTCATTCAAGTACATCGCCCGACCTAATGCGCACAATGGCTTTTGATGCGATCAATCCACTTACCGTGGAGTTGATCATCTATTTCTTAATTTACTAATTGAACAACTCCATGTGTTTTATATATGTGTCTGTATGTTTTAAGTCAGCGATTGAGAAGATTAAACGAAATGGTAACATCCCGCGACATTTATCTTCTTTCTGTATTGAGCAGTTGGCCACTATGACAAGGAACATAAGAGATTCTTTTTGATTATTCACCCTCGAGGTGTTATTATGATATTAAGTCTTACACAGTTCATGAAACCAAAGTAAGTTACATTTTATAGAATTGATCTTTGGGGAATATAGGAAGAAGGGAATGACGGAAACATTGAATAAATTCGACAAATCCGGTAGATTATGTACCTAGTGGTTTCGTTCCCGTAGTGCTGTTTTGATCTGCAAGTGTTTGTGTACACAGCTCATGGTGATGATATCTCGTGGGAACGGAATCTGCCCATTGGTATGTGATCTACTTCATTGTTGGCTACCGATCCACGAGTTTGAGAGAAGCACATGCGTCCGGTTTTTTCTTCATTGGCATTGTACAACAACAACACACTTGACTCTCGGGTGCATCTGCAACAATTTGTATAACATTGCGAGAACGCACAGGGTTTACTGTTCTATGATTTCTTTCTTTGAAGTAGTTCTCATAAGCAAATACTCTCTAATTAGGGTTGAATTAGATGTAACTTTATGATGCCGGGTTTTGAAGTAAAAGCGCCAACGATAGCATTATGTTTGCTCGAGAAAGAGCGCAAAAACTGGAACGGCACAAGTAATTATCTCTGCATCAGCTCCTGACAATCGAGATTCAATTGCACACATTGGTATTTCTTTCTTGCTGCAAAACGTTCCTCGTCCAGATCGATCATTAACTAAGTGGACGCATTTAACATGCTTCCGGCCCGCGATTGAACATGACAACCGCTTTGACGGTTTTCATTCAACCGATCAGTGTGTAAAACGTTTCGGCTGCCAACTGGGGTTCTAATGAGGGTTGCACGTCTGTTCCACCGCTTTCTATCTTGTGCTCAGTACGTACGCCAACATTAGGAAGCCTGGCTTGCGGACAGAGAGAAAATGAGTTATTTTGCAACAAAGCTCGAGTTGAACTGTTGCACAAAACTGATAATCCGACTACTACCATTTGAAATGTGTCTCGGAATTAGTCAGTGCATTGTACAGTATTCATGAGCGTTCATGCGTTCCTACCAATGCTGGGGCTTACACTAAAGTGCAGTAGATTGTCATAATGAAACGAATAAGTAAAAATTGAACATATTTTTTTTTACTTTCTTTTATTTACTACATACACATTAGTAAAACGAATTTTCATTTGGGAGACTGGAGTTAATCAAAATTGTTAGAGGAACTACAGAATGGCGTACATGGGCAACGGTGGTGCGGGGATTTGAGTTGACGACCTCCCGTTAAACTGGAACGATCCAATTAACCATATGACAAACACCAACCTCTCAGCTGCAACCCTGATAACATATATCCCATCCTGGTGCCGCCTTTCTCGCCCAGGTCATTGCAACAAGCAACTCCGTGGCCTGTCGCGCTGATCGTCCATGAACATCACAACGCTCCGTTTGCTCAGCACCTCCTGCATCGCTCTAGTTAACGCCAGTTTTATTGCAAGCCGATCGATAGTTGTTTCGGCACATGGGAACATAATATAGTTGCTCTAACTGTCAATCTTTAACTGAAAACATCCTGTACATACATAAGCGTACTATGTTAGGGTTAAGGAACATGCACTGTCTAAGGAACGATATAAATAAAATAACGGAGAAGTGTGTAGTTCAGTTACCATCTATGTTTTTCCATCGAATTGTCCACGAGACAGGTGCAGCATTCCGTGCGTCTTTGGATTGCGTGAGATGGACGGGTGTATGTGTAAATACAGTACTGGCCGATTGTGATGTACTAAAATATTTTCTTTCCAACCAAACTGAGTTTCATTATATTTGTCACCTAGATTAATGCTTTAGGTATGGACAATAATTTATATATTGTCTACTTCAATTTACGTAGTTTCTATGCTGCATGATTATCAATTAAATGTGCCTGACCTTGGTTACCAAGATAAAATAATCTCAACATGAAAGTAGCAAACTTTATCAAGTATGAAAACATGTACATCCGACATGGTAGGCAAAATTGCGATACGTAATGGAGCACAAAACAGAAAATGATTTCATAACAAAGTTGTTGGATTCGATGCCGAAGAGACTCGAAAAAGGCAGACCGATCGACTACTAGTGTACACAAACTGTACATCTCAGTTATTATCAATGCTAATTTGTTGTAAATAAAAATTGTTTTATTCTCTTTAGCTAGCTCTTAGCTCTTTTTGCTTTAGGTCAACCGCTGTTGACGAAATGGAGGTATCCGCTAAAGTCGGAACCATTCCATCTGCTGAGTCTAAACGAGTCAGAAAAATCGGTGCTATAAAGAATCACCAAGGCTTGCTTATTATTATTTGGAAAACAATTACTTCAGTATAAATGCTGTTGCCTGTATGAACCCACAAGTGTTTCACAGGGGCTCGTTGCTTCAGTTCGAGCAGGCCTATATATATATATACATATATATATATATATACATATATATATATATATATATATATGGGAAGACGAATGTTAGTCATCCTGAGAGATAACATCACCATCTGGTCAATTTCAGATTATTTGATATAAAATTCACCTATAAATAAATTTTGATTATCTACAAAAAGTATGTGATGAAAGCGGGCAATACAGTTTGCCTCGCGGACACCAAACGGCAGGTTCAAGAAGTTCATACTGAGGATGCTTCATTCCAGCCATCTAACATAATCTCAATACATATTTGTGACCGTTGAGTGGCTATTCGGTCTTAGCGTTTGTTAGATGTTGCTGAGAGCGTAATTCGCGGTAGTTTGAAGACAGAAGAAGATTCGATTTCGGCGAATTCGAAGTTGTGAGCTGCGGTGTATTACGACCATGCACATTTCGGTATCACTTTTCGTGAGCAAAACAGCTGTGAAAATCTGGAGGCGGAAATAAAGAGAAGTATTTATTGATTAGCTTGTAGCGTTGTGTATATGAGGAACCACATTGTCTCGGCTGTGTACCGCAGTGGTGTGCCACTGGCCGTGTCCGGCTAACGAGTTTAAAAAGCCTACCCATAGTTTTTTTTCGGTGGAAGGATGAAACCTATAGCCTTTTCTTTTGGCATGAAACCTTCTGGACAAGTTCTGTCTAGATAAGACAAATTGTGACTCACTCCGACCGTATGTACGGTTCAAGGTTTGCGTGGTTTCCGGCACTGTGTATGAAAATTTCCCCGAGATAATCAATCGAAGAGCAGTAGTAAGGAAGAAATAAATATACTTATCTACTTTTTTTATGATGTGCTATATTCTTCACCTAACCTCTGGGTACGCTATTGCTCGGTAGGCTTTCAGCTCCACCTTGAAGGTATTCAGAGTTTTGGAGTTACCGCTTCTCATGTTAACTTATTTCATGAAATTGAGCCTCGAACCGAAAACGAATCCTTCGTAGCTTAAAGCTGTGATCTTTCATACTCAGACGGAACCATACCATAAAAAAGTTCCTGCGTTCCGTCCTCATACACGTCGTTGTAGGTATTCGCTAGGATTTACCTCACTAATCTACTATCCTGAGAATAAAGATTTTGGGTTCTGTATGTTATCAATACTCTCAGTTATTAAATGATATTTTGCTTTTCTACGGAGGTATTATTTTTTCTGTAGTAGAGTGCACACGTGCGGCCACACAATGGAAGTGCGAAGATGTCCTGTCGCATTTTATATGTCTGTAGCACATGGTTAGAAAAGCTGCCTGCCCTTAAACAACGTTTCCAAACTGAATTCCAATGCCCTCGTTTACGAGCTTTAGTGTATCGGGATTAAGCTCACCAGTTTTCTGAAACTATCTTCGACACAGTTTGAATCCTGAGTGCGTCATCAAACGACCGGGCCAGGCTGATTCAGCTGAGCTTACAAACCTTGAGTTTTGGAATAAAAGACGGCTGGTTTTCTGTTGTGCCCTGTCCGCGTTTTCTCAATGAGTTTGAGAGATATAGCAGTTATTACGATAGTCTTTTGTATTGTTGATTTTGTCACTATCTCTCCTTAAATGTAGACTTATTCTTATCTTAATTCTCCGTCTGTCTGTCTGTCTGTCTGTCTGTCTGTCTGTCTGTCGGTCTGTCTGTCTGTCTACATTATTTATTCCATAATTTTCCCCATCCATTTGATGTTATCGTACCGAGCGAATGAAAAACGTAATTAGATGGCACATGTAATCCCATGAGCGTTGAAAATTAAATCCGACCACACGGAATGGACAAACGCACATATGCAGAAGCACAAAGAACACTCGGATTTGATTTAAAGCGAAAATGAGCGGACAGATTGCTCTTGTGTACGTATCTTTGCTCAAGCGTCACCAATTGTCCTAATTCGGGGTTGATATGTACTGGATTCATTCTATCGGGGGAGGTTTGTCGAAATGGATTTGTTTGGCTAGGAAATTAGCCGATATCCTGGTTGTCAAAGAACTTGAATTCATAGTGATCGGAGTTTACAATTCTGAATAATACAGCCGTAATAAAAGAACGTGTTTGTTCAATTCAGGTTTTCCTACTGCTATTACTAAACCATGAGATCGACAAAAATGTCTCCGTCAGTAACATATGAAATGTTGAAAGAGAAAATTTCAACCTGATCAGATGGGAAACCGCAGAAAATGCATGTATGAGAGAGGATAACCATGGGGATGCTCCGGTTTCCTTCAGCCAGCAGAGTTTTCACAATCGAATTTGTCGACCAAGATGTTTGACATGAACCGGATCTCTATACACAGTTTATCTCCCACAATTTCAGAAAAACTAAATGCTCTACTGATCCTGGATCAAACTCTTCCTCCAATTTGAAATTCAGGGTTTACTTTCATACAACCGACGGGCATCTCAAAATAGAATCAAGTACACCAAATATTTGAGGAATAGTTATAAAAGTGACATGTTTCTCGTCACCTAATATGGTTAAATGGAACCAAACCAAGTAGGATTCAATGCTTTCGCGAACATTCTGATCGAGCTGCATTTTGGTCTGGATAAATATACATCACCCTTATCCATTTGGGAGGCGTTCTATTGATCATCACTGCAATTCTCAGAGACTTGCGATCCTCACAAGTAAGTAGCATATATATGAAAACCCGCTTTTCTGTTCATCACGATAAAATACGGTAAATATGTCAGTTTTAGGAGAAAAAATTCATACTATCGAAGTATCATCACAAAATGAATTGTGTATACCTATTTTTGACCTGAATATATATATATGTATTTCACGTGGGACTGAGTTCATATTGCCTACCGGACAAACTAGGTTATAATAATCTTTCTCGCAAATAGGCAGAATACTGACCAGGTTGCCCAGGTTAATATAAATGAATTTCCTTAGGGACTTTTCAATCGGGGCTTTAAATTGATAAACGCCTGACTCATGAGATAGCGGGGCCATGTGTGAAAAATGTATTCTGTCTCGGGGGAGGGGCAGTNAGGGGCAGTATCCGATCTATTGGATCCTACGTCCTTTGCACAAGTTCAAACGTCCAAGGTACCCAATATATCTCGATACCCAATCGAGCCCCTGACTATTACATCTATTAGGAAGGTGTTTCGTACGCCTTTTCCTGGTTGGTTTCTAATCAGTGTTTTAAGCCAATTCCCCTAGGTGAACTGCCAGCGATTCATCCACCGACTTGGCCCTGTATGTTGACTTGTATATTTTATAGATCTGAGTTCACATTGTGTGCCAAACAAATCGCGGTGCAATAATTTTTATAAAAAGAAGAAAGCTCCATGATTTGCTCGAGGGCACGATCCTGCTAGGTTACCCATGCCAAAGCAGGGTGTGTTGGTTTTTCATCCTTTCACAGTGATAGGGAACAAGTGCAGCCATGGGAAGGCAATGAATAGAACTTTATCGTCACAGGAAAATATGAGTATTAGATCTTTTTTGCTCAAACATGCAGCTCCTCCCCACCGGATGTGTTCCATTCTTTCTTCTGGATACTACCATTGCATTTGTTGAAACTTAGGGAGTGACTTTTGACTGATACTGGTTTGTTCGTATTTTTACTTCCGCTAATCGATATGATCACGCTTTACTAGCTGACGGAAACTCCATTGAGTTCGAAAACTCACATAGATTCCAACTCCTTCACACGCCCTCCCCCTCTATACAACCCCGTTCAAACTCTTGTAAGTTTGGTATTCAACAGCTGTATTCGTGTACCCAAAAATCTCCCAGTTCGCACGCATCAAAAATCGGTCTTCTGACATCAATCCGCTTCGATGTAGTTTCGTTCGTCAGCTTAATGCTAACTCCCTAGACATGCACAGCCATTTATCCACCTCGGCCGGTCCCAGGAAAAGACGGCAGTCGATTCACAAAGTTTGTCGTTCTAACATGTCTCCTGACGGCCCGGTCTGTAAGCGCGCTTGTATGCTTGAATGGCCTGTACGCTTGCTTCCGGCCACCGTGGCATGAGTAACCAGCAGTTCTTATCAGCATTTCCGTTTACATGCGCTTGCCCGATTCCGTTGCTCGTATGCCCCGAAATTGTTTGGGTCGACACACCCTCAAATGACGTTATCGCTCATCTCCCCCCTCCCTGGCTGTTCTCCGCTTGTCCTCTCGCATCCTTCCTGCCTGTCCCGCCGAACTTACGCTGTTTCTCGTTGTGCCCGGGTTCGTTCACAATACGGACATAAAATGGGATACCGTGTCCCGTAAATGTGAACCGGATACCCTGGGGTTTGGAATGCACGTGTGTGTGTGTGTGTGCACATCGATCTTGGCAACCATGGCTGCAATATCAACAATACTTGCCCGCATACCCCCATTTCGCCCGTCCATCCACCCACTCCTGTGTCCAATTCCGTATCTGTTCCCCCTTTGGCACCCGGATGCGTCAAAACATGACCTTGTCCGATCTGGGGCTCTTGAAAGGCCACCATATGTCGGAACACCACCACTGATGTCTGTCCAGTGATGTACAAGGGTTCCACCGGCGGAAATACCAATCCAGGTAGGTTCATTTGGTGGTACGATCAATTAGTTTACTTTTACGGTCCTCACAGGATCGATTTGTTACAGGCTCCTCCATGTGCGTGTGTGGGTGTGTGTGTGTATAAAGGAACAATGTTCCCCACCGAGCTTTGGCCAAATTCATGATTAAGCACGTCCGGCTGGTTCTATAAATCCTTTGTGCTCGGAATCTGTGAAGGAAAAAATAACCCCAAAATACATAGCTTTCTAGAAGGGGGCGGAAATTCTAACCCTGGTCTAGGCCGGACCGGGGCTGGGGGATGGGGCTGGGAGGACAAATGTGTAGCACAAATTTGAGTGTGTTATACCTTCCCTTCGTGCCCGATCACGTGCTTTCCAGGGGGTTAGAATGCAATGTGATCGGTGATGATAGTAGGAAACCAAAATCAAATGCACAATTTGAGTAGCACGACAATTGGGTCGCCATGCAGCCAAACCCAGCTGGGATCATTGGAGTGACAATTTTGTCGCAATAGAAGTATGCGCCAGATTCGCGGAGATTTTGAATCACACCTTCAAGTAGACTGAAATGCCCATCTAGGATTACCTGGAAGAACAACCATCTCGGCTGTACAGATAAGTTCGTGAAACGAAGAAGCATCATGTTCTTTTTAATCAGTCACACATTGATTTTTTAAGCTCTGGACTTGGATCTTTACAGCGTATGTAAGCAGCTATGCTACAATCCCAATCTCTTTGTGGAGCTCTCCCTGTAGGATTAAACACATCAAATTTCCAAATACAAAGGTCCTCGCTGATCATCCTTTTCTGCTGGTTATCACCCAGATTCCCTTATTTAATGAATAGGCTCCATCCATATTCGTGGGACCTGTGAGTGTGGACGAAACTTTGACAAAACAAAATGGCCTGCGGAAGGTTTTCAAAACCGAAGTACTTTTGTGACTGGACATTGGTCCGGTTGATTGATTCATCATCATCCTGTCCGATCAGATTTCCAAGGTATTGGGTCTCAAATTTCCTCGGACCAGTTGGTCTGCAGGTGGATGCGGAATTGAACCTAATCAAAAAACAAATGCAGAGTTAGTGAATGCACCAGTTGACCAAATGCATGATCCGTCCAAGCAAGCCTTTTGTACTGATCCGGTGGTTTTTTGCTGTTGTTGTTGTTGTTTCTTCCGAGGAGAGATTCAATCATCAGTTATCTTATTCCACATATGCGGCAGTACAGAAATCGAGCAACAAGTTTCATCTTCCTGAATTGTGAGGTGAGGATGAAGAGCACTGTGTAATAAGTGATTGTTTGTGTACGTGTCCTTGTTGAATTTCATTTCTCAGTTTGCACAGATTCGAGGGAAGCATAGAATGGTCCACTTCTTTCCGAACACAAATACACCGTGGAATGAATGATGAGGGCTTGATTGTGCCTTTTCCGTGCACCATCTAAGTTATACTTTATCGGATCTTTGATGTGATTCAGTTTTCAGGTCCTCGAGATCCTAAGATGACATTACATTTTTCTTTTTTTTTTTGGGGGGGGGGGAGAGGCGCGTTCAAAGGTGGCGATAAACTCCTCAATATCTCAGTCTATATGGTCAACACGTTAGTTCGAACAACTTGAAGCGTGATGAACCACGAAGCATTAAGACATCCATTATTGCCTGTTAAAGTGGGAGATATCATGGAGGTTTCGACGTGAATGATATTGTCCTCGCCAGAACAAAAGAAAACAAAACAAACAATGCAGCTTCTCTCCATCAATGAACTTCACACATTTGCTTTGGATGGATAGATTGGTGAATGGGGAGGCTGATGGATGAATAAATGAAACAAAAAGTCACTTAACACCACCTTACAAAGCAATCGTTTTTGTCTCTTTAATTCGACTGAATGTGTGTTTCACTTCCCCGGTTCACTCGTTCCGATGGCCCGGACACAGTCCAGGACGTCCCGGTTTTTTGGTTTTCCAGTGAACTAGGGCATAACATCCGGTTTATCTCATCGATGAAAACTTCTTCCTGTATTGTATTGTGTTATTGTGTTATAGATGACTTGTGCAGGCGACTGTGCCCACGTTTCAGTCAAAAATATGTTCGCCGTTACAATGGGATAAAAATGAAATGAAAATAATATGTAACAATGATTAAACTTAAATAGGTGTTCATCTTTGTAAGTTTAAAATTAGTTCGTTACGGATCCTCACCGTGTCAGTAAGAATACGATCCAGATAGGGAATCGGTGAGTTGCAACAAATGTTTATGCGGGAGGGCAAGCTGCGAAAATTGGATCGGGTTAAAGCGTGCGAACGGTAAGTAGATAAATCGGGATTGAGTGGATGACTGGGGTCATTGAGTATCTTATGAGCGAAATTCTCACATGAAGTGATGTGTAACTTACACACAGTTTTGTGATCAGAGTGTTTTCAAGGGAATAAGAGAAACACGGCTGATAATCACCAAACCGCGACGTCGAGTAATGAAATCCTTTCTAAGTAGACCAGGGAAAATAACGGGTGAACAATAAAGTATGACAGGAAAAATGCATTGATAAACAAAGGAACATACAGTTTCATGCCTCACTCGAAATTGTCTTAACTTGCGTACCAGACCGAAATGGTTCATATGTATGCGAGTGATTAGTTAAAGAAAGATTTTGTGGAATACTTCTTCTTTCAACTGATATTCACTTCCGAATTACTCAAAATGCCAATTTTCAAATGGGAAACTACGGTGAAACGTTTGAGGTATTGTTTGATTCAAACGCATATTTTGGATAATTGCAACTCGACATTCTCCTCAGCTCAGTCGAGACCAGACTTGATCTATGGATAACCTCATGCTGTTCACTTACACTTGAAACAATCAGTATTGTTATAAAATGACCTTATGGGTAATTGCTTATCATAATTGCATCGGTACTTTCCGTTTGTTAAATCTGTTCCAACAGATAGAGGATGGACCTAGGGAGTGAACCCCAGCAGGCCTACTCGGAAACGAACGGATATATATGCAAACGATACACCTTTTTAATCGCTCGAATGCACGTTCACCTGACGGCCTCCCTTGATACGAACAGGCCATAACCGACAAAGGTTTAAAGCTTGGCACAAAATCCCCAAAGAGTGCACATCAATCATGACCAGGCTGAATGATGTGGTATCTCTGTCTGTATTACAGATCTAGCATTGATCAAACTGTCGGTTCCTCACGGACTTTGCATGACAACCCCCTGGGCACTAAAAAGATGGAGATTGTTCTCCTTCGTTTGCCAAGTCTGACAGTACACCACGAAAATTCTCCCCCTGTCAAACTGCTTGCCAGATTGGTTAGGTTTATGAGGCCGCCACGTCTTAGGTGAGTGAAAGAGGTGTCTGACTGGAGAGATAGTTGGTGGTGCGGGTGATTGGGGCTACACGAATGATCGGTTGTTCCCCACTCCCACTTCGCCATTTGGAAATCGAGTAGGGCGATATTTGTTGCTCGTCGTTCAGCTGAAGAAAAAGCATACGAACGATTTCTATGAAAGTATCAGCCAAACTTGGCGCAGCGCCACGGGAATCGCCTATAA
>UZAN01039947.1:28967-48666 GCA_900618425.1 Echinostoma caproni
CTCAAAATGCCACTTGAAATGCCGGCGTCAGTCATTCGCAGTCAGAATGTGCTCGATCTGGAACTCTCTACCATCCTACGTCGTCTGTGCTCCAAGCATTGAGTCTTTCAAACTGAGGCTCGATGAAACATTAGCACATCTTACGTTCCAACATAAATGAAGCTGCGTAAAGCAGTGGAAAACGCACGTATCACGTGGCATTTTACAAAAAGATTTGTATGTATCACTGTTTCCTAATCCACCGCACGAACCTATGGGACCAGAAAAGCATGTAAAAGCTTGTAAGTTATTCCCATAATAAATCTTTGAATCTTTGAATCTTTGGAGGAAGAACCTGAACATACCTCTCGCAACTAATTACAGTTAGTTTTCATCCGTGAGTTCATTTGTGCTGCTTCAAAATTCGACATCATCGAGTCAAGTAGGACCGGGTTAGCGAAGCTGTATTTCACAAGCTGTCCTGGATCAGTTCATCTGTGAGTAAATGCTGCCGAAGCGGAGAACAGTCGGTCTACGACGTGCATAGACCACTGTACACTGATGACCCGATGCATGCTATTACATCTGCCAAACCATTTCACATACTACACGATCAAGGCATCCCATGAGAGATACCAGGCCAGTCGTGACGATGGGCAAAAGACAAAATCCCAATGATTTTTTTCACTTCACCGTTATCCGGACCGATTATGATTTGTTGGTGTTACAATCTGTGGAGTAGTTTCACCTCGAGAAACCCCGAATGAAATGCCCACATCCAGAACTGTTCTTGTTAAAAACAGTGCAATAGTTGTCACGTTACTACTGACAGATGGGCGCGTGTGTGCGATTGTGTGTCACTATCAATTGTCGCATAGTCACAGCAAAATTTCGCACATAACCTTCTTTCTCTAAATTAGGGAGTATATTGAGAAAGATGCATACTTATTGTGTTTCAGTGAGTAGACAGTTTGATTCTGCCCTGTCTGTTGACAGGAACGGATTTTGATAGATTTTGATCAGCGGAAATCCAGGTGACATTATCGATCAACTTCCTGAATGGTGCCCACGTAATTCAAAAACATTTTGGCGGTGAATTCGTAGATCTCAGTCGTTTTTTATTGTGTATTCCTTGTGAACTTGAGATTAGCAAATCTAAAAAATCCTGTTTGTTGTCAGATGTCAAAAGTGATGTAGATGTAATTTGAGTGTAATGATTGCGAAATAATTTGTTAGATCGCATTAATAGCTCCTGAATCAATGGGTTTTGAATCTGCACATTAACGCTACCTAGGCTTCCGTAAAGAGGACTTTCTCTCAGCTGATATGCTTTAGTTTTGTCTCAATTTGGTGTTCATGTGTTTAATTGTATTGCACTCTGCCAAGTACACCTTGGACAATCACAGTAACCTCACATCCATCTCATATAACAGCACCAGTAAATGGTGCACGCTATTGTTTACCATCTAGATGATTATCTGAAGCAATTTATTTATTATTTATTTATTTATTTAAAGCTAAATCGGGAGGAAATCATTTAGTGCAAAAATCCATCCTCCCATTGGTCAGTTCACCCTGTAGATACGCTAGTATATACTTCATTGTGTCTCTTTGTGTGTGTGTGTGAGAGAGAGAGGAATGACTTAAATCCGTAAATGGTCACTTAGAGCCGTACCCGTCAGACAGAAGAAGTGATGGATTGAGGCATTTGCAAATCATTGCACACAATATGCACGCCCAAACCAAACCGCGTTTACGGATATCATTCATCACTGGGTGAGATCGAGCCGAGGAGGTGTTGATGATAGCGGAGAGATAGATGATGAACAAACAGATTGTGATACGTTTCTTGGTTTTCATGTTCCATGGCTATCTATGCATGGAAACTTAAGCTGTGACGGTGATTCATGTGTCCACTCGGTGCATCTCGTTGATTTGTCGTTTGAATTCTCTATTTCCACCATTTCTACCCCCAGCTCCCTCACCCAGCACTACTCATATTTATCCATGAGAATCACTCCAGCAAGTTACGTGAACGTTGTCAGTTTTCGTTCTACCGGGTAGAAGTTCAGAAGCTACGTTAATCGCTTTTCTATCCATTTGTTACCCTGGATACGCGTACAAGCACCTGTCAAAATAATTGCGGTTATGTAACGCGGTCTATGTGACACATGTACAAGGTAGCCCATAAATAGATTATTTCGTATACACTTCCCTTTAAACATCATACTTCAGCGCTACTGTTCAACTGGCAGTAGTAGTTGAACTCCTTGCAATAAACAATGCTTGAATTTAGAAAAATGCAGTTGTCACCCCGCTAGGTGACAAAATACACAGGTGATCGAGTCTAAACGCTTTGGACCGATTAGTCATCGTGATGAACAGATTTAGTATGGGCTCTGCATTACAGGATGTGGCACATGTTGGCAGAAGCTTGTGTATGAATTCTTCGGTTGTGGTAACCATCTACGCACAATCGAAATGTTTGACAAACTCGGATGTTTTGTTGTGCCCGTCATATTCCCGTCACATTCCCCTTATTTTTGCTCAGCTGTTGCAATTCTCGTCACATTCAGACTACAAATCGAGCCGAAACTAAGAGGTTGAATCTTTTATTCAAGGGGTTTTTGTGAGTATAGTTCTCACCCACTTTGTAGCGCGGATTTTGAAAACTTGTGATCTATTAGCTAGAGAAGATGAATCAATTAAGGAATTTCCATTAAAATGCAGTTTCATTCAGAGCTTGATCACGGCAGTAAGTGATGTTGTAGAGGTTGGTAGAGGTGGGTTAGTTTTCATCATCTCACGGCACTAGTGGCCTCGTCGCAACAAGTGAATTTCCCTAAAGAGGTCAGTGTGCATCCCCGCGGCTGAGAGACTCGGCATTTTTGAGCTGAGGATGCTGATCAGTTTTCTGTATTCGATCACAAACCATCATGCTCCAGGGAGGACGAACAAGATAGCCAAACAACGATCAAAACACGTGCAGTGAAACCCCACTTTCCATGTCCATTTTTCCTGTTGTCGTTTCCTCACCATAACAATTTTTCTGACTGATAATATAGATATGGATAACGATTCATTGGAAGGGAATTTCTTAATTATTGGAAAACCTAGGCATAAAAAGTGACGCTTCACTTTCCCGCGGGATTTCTGGGTCGACTATTAAAAAAGTGCCAAAGATGGCTACCAATACCCTGATCCCGGCTGGATTGAAAATTTACCCGTTGTTTTTCACACCAGCTCGTCTATCTTGACTATCATCAACGTGAGTCCCTTGCAGCCATTTTCGTGTGCAACCATTTGTAACCGTCAGCCGGATTCCTTACTACACACAGCTATCAACCTGAGGAGCTTCGCCTAACTCTGTGATACATCGTACTTCCTCCCTGTTTCGATAAAGCGATTGCACACGCCAGCCACTGAGACACCAAAATGATGCGCATCTCTTCGACACTTCTTCTCCGCTTTAGTCGTATAACGACAGGGCTTTGATGTTTCTTCCAGAATGAGTATAGTACGATCACAATATGAACATTCAACAAGCCGCACATCTGAAGGTTGACTATTCAAGGTCCATTTTACCACTTTCAATACACACGTTTGGTCTCATCACGATCGAGATTTTTAAGAACAATTGTTCATCGGCTAATTCCAGAGATTCGTTTATGTCATTGAACCACCCTCTATCACTGTATTCAGGGGATTCCATCAAAGTACAAAAGTTCATGATGCTTAAATAGATCGATTCATTAGGATAAACATCTTGTAATATTCTTTCTTTATTAGTAAAAGTGAACTTTCGTGAATTCACAAACCATTTGATTTTGATTTTCGAACTATTACAATTTTTATCCTGGTAATCATTCATCTATCCGTCTATTTATACATGTATTCAATAAGGTGATTCTCCAGTTCATTTGTCTGTTTTACCATCTCGTAAATTTAGGTACGACCAGAATTAAAGGCCCGGTATACTTCGATAGCGTCTGTTACACCACGGGATGTCAAAGCGGTCTACATCCGCTGGACGCAACTAGGACACCGCTGATGAAATCCTGCTTTCGGTCAAACTGTTCCCCCTATCAACGCGAACCGGCACTGACCACATTCGTACCCAACACCTATCCCCCAACCAAATCTGTTCAGTGTACTCCCGATGAGCTTACCCACCCCCGATCCAAAGTTTCCACCGACTCCGATCCACAGGAGTCCGGGGATACAACCGAAAGTGACGAGACCGGTGACCACTGTGGTCACGCTGTGGGGACATGTGAACGAGTCAGAACGGGGGAGAGAAGCAGTGATTTTAAGAACCTCAGTCATCGGCTAAATACTACTCAATCGACCGATCAGAGAAGATCCGGTCAATTGGACTTGGAGAACGCGCATGCAAAATGTCACAATTCGAACACATTTCAAAGAATATCGAACACCACTGACCGGCCAAGTCCAGGTAATCAGGGATATTGTGAACTAATCACCACAGATGGTCGCGGATCTGCACCACCCACATTTGTGACAGATGCCATGCGTGTTCCCTTGGGATCGAGTGACTATCCTGCAAAAAAGCGAAATGACGAAAATTGAGATTTTCCAATCACATATATATTTGAAATGATACACACTATACAAAACTGGGCGTTTCAGAGAATCTTCACAATATGCTCCGAGATAGTGTACCCACAATAACAGCAACAATTTGTGCAAAAAACGTTTATTAGTTAAGCAAACATAAAAGGCAATGTTCTATTCGTTGAGTTCCGTTATCCGACTTGCCAAAACGGAATGTTGTATGCATCACTCTGATCTGTACAGATTTTAATTTCTTTATTCTCTTCAGACCTGTATGTGTACTCGGCGATCGGGAGGGGGATTGAATCATAATCATCATTCTCATCACACTCTCTCGGTTCCCTTATCCTACTCCCGTCTCGTCCCATCCCGTCCCGTTGTTCTGTTCTTTCTGCCCAACTGGGGCACGTGATCTGCGTACAACGAGTGCGTAAAAATTCCAGGATATCATGGAACCACGTATAAGAAATTGTCATCATCCAAATAATCAACTGACCAAAAGGGATTGTCCACCAGCCCATGTAAAGTGTCGCACATTACTAAACTTACTTTTTTACTTTTACTCTTACCCAACAATCGCCTGCTGCCGGCGAAGAAGTCGGTTTCACTGATAGTGTCCGTGGTGTTTCGTTCCAGTGGTGACCCACTGCACCGTCCAAAATCACCGTGCCCCCGGCCTCGATTGTCATTGTCGTCTATATACAACAAGACAGAATTCTCTCATGTCCCGTTATACATACTTTGACCGGAAATGCGCTTTTTATTTAACGTTGACGGAGTGTGAAATAAAAGAAATCTGGTTCGAGACAAGGTCATAAGCGACCGACATAGAGAGAACGAGAGTAAAAGATTGCATTCGTGTGTTTTGACATTCCCTTTGTATTGTGGCCTAAACTGTGTTGAAAATGATGATGCCGTGTGTCTGAATTGTTGTCCACCTCAGTGTGTGTGCGGCAATTACGACTGAACTGCTTCATCTGGGGTTGGTTACGTCATTTTATATCAATGTTCAGCACGAGAAACCAGAATAGATTTTGTTTGATACGTGAGGGTGGCGGGTGTGTGTGGCAGTGAATGGCTAAAGCGAAAGTGTTCTTCATCAAGATGGAAAGAAAATACGCCGTGCAATTTTACCCCTTTGTACACTCTCCTCTTTGAAGCTACTGTAACGCTACCGTAATACAACGTTTTCGGCAGTTTGTGAGGCCTAATTAATGTGATGATGTCAAGTCCTTTTGAGCTCCCAAAACCCTCTGGCACAATCGGATCACTTGCATGAAGTTGACGTTTTGCTAGCTCTTATAACTCTGGACACATCAGTTCAAATCAAATCAAGTCAAGTTAAGAAATGTTTTATGCACCCATGAGATGAGTGTTCAGTTATTACGAAACCATAAAACTAGCGATAATAAATAACAGAAGGTAAAGTTGACACTTTAGTGGGACAAACTATTCGAATGCAAGAGTCATTCCACAAAGTGGGCGTCACTTTTCGTACAATTAGCGAAGAGCTGATTCAGGCTTCGAATCGTACTGTTTCGATGTGAGAAGTTGATACTTGGATCGGGTTAGGGAACTTGACGCGGCTTTCATGTAGACAATGCCCTTGATCAAGTAATGACCCTGTCAATTATTGTATCACGAAAATAGCAATGCTTGGAAACAAAAGGCTCAACAAAAACGACTCTAGAATTTCATTGTATTGGGAAAAGCAAGAGTTGAGGGAGCCCAGAAACACAGGGTAAACAGGCGATATATTTCGAGGAAGGGTGCAGGTAATCACGAATAGGGTCACATGGAACGGTCAGTTTCCTGGATCTGTATGCATAAAAAGACATTTCCTAGGCTTGATGAACCCAACTTTTGATGGTTCTACGTTGGCAGTTGTGACGAATAAACACAAGTTAAACATCTCACGACGTGTGTCATCTTTCGGGCTTGATGCAATAGATAAATGGGATGGAGTGTTTCAAAAAATCCACCTGATGGAACCTAATTGTACATGGCGATCGAGTTAATGGACGAAACTTGCAATGAATAATCAATCCAGCGGAAATGAACGCAACATCAGGGTCATTTCTTCTCAGCGGGCTTACCCAGATGCCTGTAAAGTTATGTAATCGGCAACCGATCATGTGAATACAGAAACCAAACCTTAGGTTTGCACAATGTGTCGCGGATCATTTCGCGCCATCTGTACACGTGTATATTGTGGTTTATGTGATCAATAATATATGGCCAAACGTAACAGAACCATAGGCCATATGCTAATGATCACATTAACTGCAGTATGGATGCACGTGTACAGATGCAACGAAATGATCCGGTACACATTGTGCAACCCCCTGTGCTTTCTTTTGTTTTCTCTGCTCACATTCGTTGCGGGGAAACTATGATTCCAGCCTATCATCTATTCATCTTGTCACATTCGACAATAACACCAATCATTGAGGAACGTACGTTGGAGTAAAACGTAGGCCTTCTTTCACATGATCCTTCTCGTTTACGAAGGGTCTCATCAGTATAAGGTTTTTGTGTGCACCTATTATTGAGTTTAATGCTGTCCCAAAGAAGGTATAATGAGAGCACAAATCCTCACTCAAACAAACTCGTTTTTAGTGTGTTGGTTGCGCCATTACAACACAGTATATATGACTAGTAACAGATAAGGAGTTTCTGCGTGGTCCGCAACGGACCGCAGACAATTACAAGATTATTTCACTGCTGCGCATCGGAATGTGAAATTCACGATGGAAAATGAAATACACAATCAGCTAACATTTTGCGATGTTTGCCTAACTCGTCGCGATGACAAGTCGATCAAGTGATCAACATACACGAAGGCGACGTGGAAAGGGCAGTTGATTCAGTTCCGCAGCTTTGCAACTCTCATACTCGTACTCTGTTTGACCAACAGAGCGAGAAGTATCGGCACAGAGGACATGCTAGTTGATGAACTCCGAAATTTGAGGAATATTTTCATCCAGAATAGGGATACCCGGAGCGCTTGGTGGAATCCGTGATTCAACAACAAGAGATGTTTCCTGAGAGGGTCATTGCTGAGACTAAAGTCTGTGTACATCTCTGTACCATTTAAAGGCGACACCCTAGCAGAGAGTGTGCACGGTAGGCTGCCAAAAACCATCAACAAAACGTTCTGCGTAGTCAAGCTCCAAGCCCGTTCAGCATCTAGCCCGTTGGTGCATCTATGATTGAAGGATAGAGCGCCCAATTCTGCTATCTCTTTATGTATTTACTTTTTCATTCGCACCTGTAGAGCAAAGTATGTTGTTCGCACGACCAAGCATCTGTCCGAACGCATCCGCGAGTACCATCATGCGTGGTTGAGAAGTAGAGTAATTAACTTAACCACAAGTGCGGTCGTATCGCTCCTTGTAGACACTAATACTAGACTAGATCGAAGCGTTCCGGCCTATGTATAAAGTTAAAAGAAGACGGTCTAAGCATATGAGATTCCTCAGTATAGCCAAAACGGGGGCAGTTATTATCTATCATCACAAACTCCCTTTTAGTACNGTACTCAAAAACCATATGTGCAAGCACTCATGTTTCCCTAACCGAATTACAGACAAATGACTCATCATAAAACATCTAATCAAGTGATTATGACAAACTGTTAAGTTGTTTAATAATAGCACAAGTGATGTGAGTGTAAGTTTTAAGCGATAGAAAGATTTGTGATGATAGACAAAGAGCACTGGACAGCTGTTTTGTCCTGTTTTGAACTGGTCGGCAGTGTATATTCTTTTTGTCCCAGTCAGGACTCNATATCTGAGCTATACTGTCGACGATAATTCCCTTAAGCGGATGGTTTAATCGATCCAGAGAAGCGAATTTGGAATAATCCATTCGATTTTTCACAGGCACCAGGTACTCTTGATGGTTTTGGGTGTGGTTTTCACCCCTCAGGAGATCGGTAAATTCCCACTAATTGAATGCGTTTATAGGCAATGGAAAGATTCGAGTCCAGACAGGGACTCAACCATTATGCACTGATGACGAGCCGCAAACAGGACGAAACAACTGTCCAGCGCTCTTTTTCGGTCACCACAAATCTTTCCATTGTATTTAAATAGCGGGGACTTACCGATCTACCAAGGAGTGAAACCCACACTCAATCTATCAACAGTGGCTGTTGTCTGCGAACAAACGAATGGATCAATTCAAACATACTGCTCTTGATATGAATGTTACATTTTGAATGGTCTATTAAAGAAGCAGAATGACCCTATTGACCTCATCTGCGTCCATGTGCTTATGTAGCACTTGCCTTGTACATCGTTGCTACCCACTGGGCTGCGACAAGTTTCATCTCATTATTCACTTATTCTGTGGGAAACAGATTGATGTCCAGTAGTTCATGGATCAACTAAAATAGAAAAAAAACTGCATCGTCTGTAACTTTCTCAATAGCACGATGAACAGTTGTAGAAAGAACTCACGGTGCTTTTGATAGCAACGGTTGCTAATATATTCTACTATTGGCCAAGGCTACAAGGTGGATGAAGGATGCGATTCGCCTGTTATCAATGCCATCGATCGATCGATTGATTCGTGTCAAAGAAGAGCTAATCACGTGATGAGTTGAGCTAGCTAGTACCCGAACAGCGCTCACGAGGCATTTGTGACATGAACGCACGACTGAATGTCTACAGATGCAACGAAGATGAACGAGCATATATTTTTAAATTAAACGGTCAAATGTGACAATCACAATAGAAAAATCTTGAGTAAGAAGATTGTTACAGCATTTCTATGAGTATCTCGAAGTGATGGCCTTTATGGAACTTCGGTGTGACTACGACAAGCATAAAAGTCATTCAGACGTAGACAGGAGATGGTTAACGATGTTGAAAACGCTAATGATTGGTGCTTGATTACAAAGGAAGCCGGTATCACAATAAGCTTTCAGTTCATACTTGCTGGATTGTAACCGATACATAACTAATTTCCCAAAGGAGACGTTTACCAATTAAAAACTTCTCTAGAACATGGGACAAAAAAGCGAGTTGAACTGTGTGAAATCTGCACGCAATCTGCTGCCTGACGCATCGGTCATATACACAAGTCCTCGGCTTGATCATAAACATCTGCAACTTTTCCGGATAGGTTGTTGCGTGGCGTGTTCTGATCCAAATTCTAAAGGGTTTGGCAACTTTTTAAGTATCATCTCTTTGCGTTCAGTTCATCACTCTGTGTCGATGCTCCACGCTGAAGAAACTACAGGGTCTTTTATCTGCATTCACAATAAAGCTAACCATATTGATAGATGAATACAATAGCAGGATACATACAGTGAATCGAATTGTCGTCTGTCGCGGTGTCTTTTCAAAGACCCTTTGTCGATGAATTGGATTGCATATGATAGCATCGTAAAGAAAAATTATCCAAAAAGGGCTATTGCTGTAACCAAAAAATTCCTTGATGTAACATAAGCCTTACAATGTTTTGCGTTTGTAAACTCTGGCCGAAATCAAGAAGCGGTACATTAGGAAACTAAAAGCTCACGGTTGCTTAGCAACAATCAATGAGGATTCTGTTTAAAGAAGGAATGCATTAACTGTCTGCGGGTAATCAACGCAATTGATACAACAGATATCCCGTCATTACTGTCATCAGTTTACTCGCTTTGCAACAATTGAGACCATTAGAACGTTCAGCTAAGCTTTAGAAAATCAGCCTCCTAAAATAAAGAACAGGTTGAAAATTACTTGTAAAGAATATTCCGATACCTTTGATCTGATTTGCTTGAAGCGGCATGGCTAAACAATTTTGGGTCCAGACTAAATAATTGCCTGTTTTGACTCAGGCTTGACGGGAACAGGTGTAACAATCTTACAAAAAGGGGACCATGCATATCACACTTAAACTGAACCAATCGATCAACTAGGATTCCTACTGACAAGGCGATCTATCCGTGAGTCTTTTTGTAACAAGCAAATTAACCACCAATACAATGCTGAAGCATGGATTGGTAGTGTTTTTCTTCTAAAGAAAAATACATTCCCAATTTTTAGCGCTATTCCAACCACGGCGATTGGTCTTCTTTTCCGCTCTCTCTCTCTCTCTCCTTACGAGTAACTGTAACATGAAGGGATCACCCCACATCCGATCTGTGTCATATTAGATCTTCATCCTGATATCATTATTCATTGCTCATAAGCGATGGGAGAAAAAATTAAAAATTGTTATGGAACATGAAACATGAACGTTTTATACAACCTCACTGTTGTTTTTTCCGAATAACACATTATAAGAGAACATAAGGCGATCCGTAGCAAAATTTCTGTGTGACTTGACGGGTATACTTCAATAAAAGATGCAATCTAATAACATTTGTTACTAACTGACAGTAGCTCATTACCTTTCCTAAACTGGAAACTGATCAATCGGGTTGTCAAAAGTCGAAGACAATCTTGTAACCTATTAACTCTTAAAGATGGGCCCCTTAGACGGACATAGTTGCTCTTATGTCCCACGTAGCGTTTCCGTATCTCAGCTGGTGTGTGCTGCAGAAGACAATGATGTTTGTGCAGGGCGGTGGTCATGAACACACTTCCCGCAAATCTGATCATCCACTCAAGTGAAGAAACCATAATAATACCAGATGAGAACGTGGCTCGACCGTCAAAATTTTGGCTAATGGGGGGAATTCAAGCCGCAAATTTTACCGGAAAGATATAGTTTACATGGGTAAACCATTAGATTAATTGGGTGTACATATCTTTTTAAAACTTATTTATTATTATTCTTATATTTATTGATATATTGAGGGCCCAGACGGAATCCACTCTCATAATGAATCATCCCAACATTCACGTTTGGGCATGGTAATCGATTTATCAATCCATCTTGACGTGATTCGCTTCATTACTCGACCGACCGAGGTCCATCAATACCGGGTTCGGTTATTCGCGTCTATGACGCAAACACCGGAGCAACAATCACGGACACAACGTTCCAGGGTGGGTCGAGGAAACTTTCACCCTGGCTCGGTAACTCACTCAAAAAGTACTTTTGTTTGTTTTCAAAGTGATTTCATCCGGGCTGGACGCTTTTTAGACAGACCCTGTCCAATCGGTGACGTTTGAAGGCCGAAACACCAATCACCGTGTGGGGTTCTCAATGGAGTGCGATTGGTTGGATTCACTTGAAGCTACAAAGGATTCACTTGAATTTGAAAAGGTATAGAAATGAACGAACTGAACGCAGGATTGTCTTGGGTTACACATCAATCAGTGCACGCTGAGCGGAACTGATCATTCTATCATGACAGCAAATAAAAACAAACTGAGCTCATTTTCAAAAGTTTAACCTGACCGAATTCACCTCATCGATTATTCGCGATTAGTGACAAAACGTGTGCGGCGTTCATCAGTGCGAATAACGTCTCTTTATTTATACCATTTCAATTTGGCACGGTAGTAACTTGTATTCACCCTCCGGTAATGGGTGGTAGTATGCTTGACTTGACATGTGGCCAACAGCCTGAGTTGCCCATCAACCTTGTTCGGGGGCCAGAAAGGTCAGTCTATAGACCGGTTTACGTAACACATCTAAGAACATCCAGCCCACATATATTTGAGACCATTTTTGTTGGAACTATACCTTTTTCAGTTCACTTTGTCCGAATATCATTTCAAAATATCCGAGTATTATTTCAAGTTGTCTGAGCATCAATTCAAGGTACCTGAGCAACATTTCAAGCTGGCTTGTCGACCTCATAGGCGCTGACAAACCTACCAGCGATGTCTGGATGACCACGATGCAGCNCAGATTTCTCTGCCTCGCATTGAAACGCGGTGTGACGATTGTGAGTCGTACCTCGGTCACATTCCATCCAATTCCCATGACATACATATCGGTTGTTTATCTTGCTAGTGCGCGTACGCGTCTCTCTGTGTGTATGTATTCATCATCCAACCCCTGAAAAGTCATATCGGGCCATGCTCCACTGACATCAGTGAATAATGCGCGATCAACGCTTGAACCATTGCTTNTTACCTCCGTAGAATGATGCTTCAATAGAAAGAATCCATAAGTTACAACTCACGTGACTGCGCTGGGACACCAAACGATCAACTTAGATCGATATTTGCATCAGTGTCGACCAGATTCACATCCAGTTTATTTGACACTCAGCCTAAATTCCATCTGTGTATGACACCACCACAGAAGCACCTCCTAGTGCTGAACAACCAAAACAACCGTTTTGGCCATATATCCAGAACGGAATGAGATATCTATCAAACCAACAGCAAAAGAAATGCTGTGGAAGTAAACCATAAATTCTAAGATCGTTAAGCAATTTTATAAGAAATTACAATTCAAAAATTGAAATCTTTCCAAAAATGCACTTTTCTGTGTATGGACTCCGAATTTGATACGCTGAAATCATATAGTTCTAATGAATCACGTCCACCACAAAATTGTGGCTCCTGCGTGAAGAAAAAATGAGGGCGTTTTTCATAACACATTGAGAACAATTTGTCGTCAGTAGGCCTTCTCAGATCGGGAAGGTAAAGACTGAAAAGCCCATTGTAATGTTAGAGTCTATGGGCTGAAGGTTACAAGCTGTCGTCCATTCAAATACGATGAGGTACAGCCTGCTCTACGCCGTTATAGCCTAGACCAAAATCCTATATATCAGGCAACAAAACCACTCATTCACGGCCACCACTGTACGAAAACGGAATTTACTCCACCAAATTCGATTTGAGTTCGGCGCTATCCAGTTTGGCAGAATGGGGATAAATTACTCCGTCGAGTTTCTGAATATTTCTCAGATTTGGTAAAACAGAGGGCTGCTATGTACGGGCTAGTCTGACTTTTGTGTGTTGTAGCGCAGCCCTTGAAGGTTATATCACTACTTATTTAATCAAAAAAGTAAAAGAAAAGAATCAAAAGATAATTCAGATAACATTATCACTGTGCCGTGACCGCTGGCTCGGATATGTGTGAAGAGGTCTATACGGGACAAAAATGTAAGTAGGAAAGCCCACGGATGACGAGTCATGTCAGAGTACCGAGGAAAAAGCTATTGGTGTGAGAACTTCCGTGTATAGGTTTGTCCAAATGTCTGGGCTGGTACTTATAAGATAGATAATGAACCTGGCCGGAGCCCATGAAGACCATGGATCGAAAACAGACCTAACAATGAATTTCCTGAAAACTTTTTTATTTCTTTACATCACATCAATCGGATTTTTTGAAAACATGAAAAATCTCAACATTTCAGAGAACGATCTTTGCTACTCGGTAGTTATCATCTGTTTCCAATAGTTTTTTTCATATTCCGTTACAATCCTTTAAAATTCAGATCCGAATTCGTTTGTTTACAACTGTTTTCTCTTGAAGACCGTTTGTATCTTGTTTTTTTGACATAGTATGGCCGCAGGCCAAGATGTATATCTTTAGTTATTACAATAATTGGCATCTGAATAACTCGAAAAAATCTCCCCGGAAGAATACCACCGGTTTCAAGGCTCTTGCCGTTCGTTAGGCATCATCATTATCATCATCATCCCAGTCATCATCATCATCATCATCGTACAACCAAATACAGTGAGGTGAACTTCACTGATCGCTGCCAACCTCGCAATGCATACAAGGTTAGTGGTAATATTAAAGATGGACAGTGACTGGACCCATTTTGGGGAAGGAGAAGAAGATCAACCTACATGGTCAACACACATTACACAATCTAACTGTGCATACATACGTTTTCAAGCATTCTGGCCTGATAAGAAACGACAACAAGAACGCCACTGCTATCGGTTAGTCGCGATATCCTTTAATGTCTCCAACCAACCAGTTGTGGAGTCTTTCGGACCCCAACCTGGAAGGCGCGAGACACCTACTCTACCTAATGGCTATGCTCATTTCTTTATGCCTCATCTCCACGTCATCTATTGGCCTCCACGCGGTTTCCTCCAGCCCGGATTAGCTACAGCGAATAAAGCGCGGTGAGGCAGATGACAGCTGAGCATATGCACTACGTGTCCTAGCCGGCGAAGTTTACCAATCTGAATTCGATGTGCTAGCAGGTTCGGCCCCGAAAGATTCCCAAACACTCGATGGCTTACCTCTTTTCTCATCAATTCATCCATGTAGTTGGACTCAAGCAGAGTAATTTGGACTCAAATGTTTCATTTGCAACACCGAGTACATTTGTTTGGACGTGCCTTTCTGAACCAGCGCAAAAGATCATAAAACAGAATGAGCAGGATTCATGCTGTCCATCTATTTTGTGTATGGTTGTTTCCGCACGTTAAATTGATCGGAGGATTGCTAGATAAATCGCACAAATACAACTTTGCATAATTATGGTAGGTTGAGTGTTTTGATGTTGCGTCGTTCCCGAAAACATTTGGAGTCCATGGAGGTGTGACCAAAGAAACAGCTAGAATTGTTGTGAGCCCAGAAACGATTGACCAATTAGCACAGGCTAGCTGTGAAAGATAGAAAAATCAAAGTGGTTAGATAATACCATATATCAGAACACATCGTCCGGGTTTATGTTGTGACAGGCGTTCAGTAACAGTTGGTTAATTCATGCCTGCATTTCCCAATTACTCAGTTAACCTTTGATGTCATGTTTATTTCTACTTAAGTTTTTTACCTAGTCTGGGTCTGATCTATCTGAGCAGAGGTGTGTTGAATACTGCTATCGTTTTACTAAATTGTTTAATCTATTTTCGCTTTCAAAGAATTGATAATTGAAATATGTTGAATAATCCACTTTCGCTGAGATTTGAGGTCAGATATCGTTTCTGGTTGTGCTCATGATTTCGAAATAGCGTTCACACTGACGCACTAAAGACATATGATGAGAAAACACATCCAATTTTTGGTTGAACAAACTGTTTTGCAAAAAGGCAAACAAATCTGATGGAATGGTAAGGGTAAGTGAGTAATTATTTGTTTTACATGGTATGTATACACAAAGCTGAACCGCAAGCTGCCAGGTGAACAACAGTACGGATTAGTTTACATCCCCATATTACAGCCAATGCACCGATGTCATGGCAACCAAATCACAACCTATCTACTGCCCTGTGTTGTGCTTCTGTTTGGGTTTAGCGTGACCGTACGGTGATATTGTGCGTCCGGCGTATTTTCGGACCGATCGTAAGCAAACAAAGGAATGCAGAGCATCCCATAGAACATTTCTGTTGAGGTTTACGCCAAACTTTGGATCGAGAAACCTCAGTTGTATGTATTAGCTACCCAATCTGCGGAAGTCAACAGTGGGTTGTGTTCCGCATGAGCTGAAAACCATGGAAACAGTTAGTTGAAGCGAACAATTCCGATAAGAAATCGGTCATCCTGGGGTCAGACCGCGAGTCAGGATACCGGTAATTAACAAATCCAAATCACCTCTGGCACTGGGACTTGTTTAGTGTGGAAGATAGATGAGAAAAATACAGATGTATTCAAGTAGAAGAAGAAAATGATGCTGGTAATCAACACTGCGTGAAGCCAACAAATGTACTGATTCTTGAGGAGAGATCAAGCCTTACCAACTAAGGTCCACTAATCAAGGTCATTCACATTTACAAAAACAGGTTTGTATAAGGTACCAATCATGTGGAGTGGATTTAAACAATGCTACACAACAACAAACATGGGCAATAAATTGTCTGTGAATACTATTTCATAGCCATACAGAGTCCATGACGCTCATTGCAATAATGCCTACTTTTATTCGATGGTGTCCAATCAGTTTGGCCGCTTTAGACATATCTGTTCAAATAGCTAAGTCAAATGACATCAGGATAGAACAAACGCCTCGGTTCAAACGTTTATTCGCCCCGTTGTCCGCATATGCCTCGTTCCGGTACTGTTTCTGGATTCGATCAATAGGCGTGCTCAATTGCATTTGAACTGATCTGTCATCTGGCTTTGCCTGTTAATCGGAAAAGCAACTACTGACAGAGACAAAGACAATCGGGTAAGCTGTGTACAGTCAGGAAATAAGAGTGAAACAGATCGCAGACGAAAAAATGCGTAGAATACGAACGGAGAACCCCAAAAAGGACTGACGAATTAGCGTTTTTTCGTTGTGCACATGGTATTGTTAGGTCGGGGGCGGAGAGCAGAAAACACAAGCTGCATAGGGTAAAATAAAACGCTCGTACTCCATGAGGCAGAACGGTTTTCTAGATTTCCAGTCAGACGGGGACAGATGGCTTTTTCCTCTATATCTGGGCAAGCATTTCAACGCAGAGTGAGCGAGGGAGAGAGAGACAGAACGGGACCAATAGGTCATCATCACAATAGTACATCATTTGTGTCCTCATGTCTGCTATGGTTCCCAGTGCAACATTGAACAGGACCAAACGATCGTGATCTTTCAATGAAAACGTTACATTCACTGGTGAAACAGGCGTGCTTCCTTGCCGCATTTGTTACATTATTCAGATATGGGAAGTACATATGGAAAGTCATGGGCGTTTGGGGTGAGCAAGGAAAGCGCATGAATCCTACAAAAAACAACCCGGCAACATGTTATTATCGGTCTTGAAAAGGGATTTGAAAACCTGCTTGATTCGTATGGAGCGTCTAACGTTTGGGTTCATCATTGAGCTGTGCGTGTGGGACGCTCCTCAATTGTACAAAACAGTCGAAGGTTCATAAACCTGCCAATCATGCACCGATTTCATTGTAGATCCTTGCAGATCCTTACCAAAATTTCCCACTCTTGTTTACGAGTGATCGAACCAAAAAGATTTTAACTTCCGACATTGAAGGCTGTGATAAGTAATCTAATCATCAACCAATTTTGAACGTGGAATAAAAAGAACCGGTACAACTGAGGCCAAGCAATATCTGTGGTTTAGGGGAATACAAGTTGTTTCATTTATGGTCGACAGAAAGGGCCGTACCCCGTGTACTCAATGCGAGGTAGGAGGAAAAAATCTATTGAGCATCGATAGCTAGGATTATTTGACAAGTAATTCGATGATAACCATTTAATTAATCGTTTGAAATAGATGAATATACGCCTGATTTCTCGAAAGAGTGAACTACATGTCCTGGGAGGGGGATGAGACCAATAAGTAAGGAAACTGAACGTCTTGCTCATCAATAAAAATACCTTGTATAAACGGTTCTTCTTTCTTCAAAATTATTCATAGTTTTCATCCAAGCAAGAAGGGTTTTCAATCCATTAGAGGCTTGTTGATGTTCACCTATATTACTCGTACTTTATTGCGTGTGATGAAGCCAGCCAACGAATATTAATGACGACTGGGTTGAGTCTGATGGGCACTGGTTTTTCTGTACACAGAAATAAATGCAACCGGAGCGATCTTGAGTAAAATCAAAGCTGTTATCGATCGTTTTCAGAGAGAAAGAGAGAGATCGGTAAAATACTCACACGCATCGCTTGTGTGAACAAAATCGATCAGACCAGGGACCCTTACTCTCTCGCTCTCCCAGATGGTTTCTTATTACAATCAGTTGAACAGATTCTCAATCGTTGAGATCAACGGTAGAAGCCTTTTATCTGGTTTGGCCAGACTCCTCTCCCATTCCAGTGGAGCAAAAGTACCACGCTGGGCATTCAACGTATTATTCCTTGTTTAACAATTGGAGCCAGTTTGAAAATGAGTTTTGATTCAGGGTTTTTCGTGGAACAATGTGTTACGACTCAGACCACAAACTTTCTGATCGGAGGGCTCAAAGACCCAATCCAGAGCTATGTATTTTCGTCACAATAACGTCGTTTGCAACAGCCGGTAAATTTGTTTGGACGGCTCTTTCAGAACCAGGGAAATTTTGTCCGGTCATTGGTATACTACTTATTTTAAAATATTAGAGAAGGACGCTTAAGTCGCGCTTTTTGTGGTTAGCAAAATCTAACCCACTTTCAAATCATCGAATCATAGTATTGATTCTTCAATTGACTGATTCTGAAAGAGCTGTCCCGACAAATTTACCCAGTGTTGCAAATGAGGTAATCGCGACAGAAAGTTGATATTCATTTAGCTCGTTTGCAAAAGTGTTTGCGAAACACATTTTCACAAAATCGGAGCGAAAATGATGAATCAAATTCTCCTGTTGGTTGTGATAATTGGGATGTTAATATAAATATTACCGTCCCGGCCAATCTCTCTAAGGGTAAGCAAAACCAATAAAACAAGAAACGTCAGGATCTTTGTTGGTGTTTTACATCACTATTTCCAAACCTGGATAGGAACAACAAGACAACATGGGTACAGAATCTCCATGTGAGATGTGAAACAACATCTCGTGCCGGTCGCTCCTGAGAAACTGCAGGAAAGGAAGGTACCGTTCTGCGTTCATATACCATACACCAAAATGTGATCGGTGTGTCCACAATTTTGCGATTCGTCGATTTCTTCCGCATTGCCAGCGGTTTCACTGTTCCATTTCGGGTCTAGATTACAAATGTTCTGTTTTGAAACCATTCTTCCCCGCCTGGTGACTGGAGAACGGTCAAATTGTTTTGTCTTATATTTGATTGCCTCAAATTGTATCTCAACCTGTGGACATTGTGACTCCACAGAATGAAAAAGTACCTACAAGAATGGAATCAGATCGTGTATTTTACTTCTACACAATGCCTTATGTCCATATGCGCCGGAATTCGATATATCTATGATATTGAGATGGGTAAATTTATTACCAGAAATCGGTTCTTGTTTTTTACTCGTGTATGTATCACACATGCCGCATGCTAATACAGTTTGGTGTGAAATCTTAGATATACGTAAATTGGGTACAACTGCGGATAGTTAAGTCAAGTCATATCACAAGTGGAATTACCAACATTTCGCCACTGGAAAATACTAACTGGATAGAAAAAAACAGAAGTACTTATGCCAGTACATTGAGGGCCCGACTTTTGTAGCAAGATTTGTGCCCCCGTAAAATCATTTTACAAAGGGAACACACAAAACGCATACGCATCCATCAAACATTGGGTCAGTCAATAATCGCAAGGTCGATACCAAAGCTGATCAGTCCCGTGATATTCGATAAGTGTAAACCGTTATCAGTTTGCTGCGGCCTGAGTTGGAATCTCACTACAGTTTATCCGGTGCATTGAAACCCTTGGAAACGCAAAAACGACAGCATTTAAAATATTCCTGGTAAT